>VYZW01047973.1:1123-12687 GCA_013401315.1 Balaeniceps rex
GCCTCCTGAGCTGAAAGAAAGTCAGGTGAAGCATCCAACAACCAAGATACCCAATGGCCAGGACATTCAGGTATGCAGGACAGTCAGGATCCTGGTTTACTTGTTTTCTAGAAAACAAGTTTCTGGTGAGAGGCCTACAGGCCCATTCCAATCTGCAATGGCAGTAACAAACTCAATTTTCCCCTCTGTTATTGAGCATTACATTCAGTGGTAATAACCAAGCGTTTTATAGCTTTGACTTACAAAGAAACAAGAACAAGTTCTCACATTTGCTGTTGGATGAAATTACAGCCCTAGGTGTTTGGACATCCTCCCTTCTCTTAATAGTAGGGTCCCGCCCAAACCAGTTCAACTACTTGTCTGGACCCCTCTTAGCCTCCTTCAGTCAAAACACAGTAGGCTGACAAAAGCTGACCATCATACTATTCTAATTGTTCGAGTTAACCCAGCTCATTGTCTGAACCAGGGTTACAGAAGCTCACAAATCACAGCATGGGCAAAGAGAATAGACTCAACAGCACATAACATTTTCTGCAGAAAGCAAGAGGACGCAAGCAATCACACTAGAACAAACACCTGCATGGTTCCATTACAGCCTGGATTTAACACCAAGGAACAAGACACACATTTTCAGTAGAATTACACCAATTCATCTTGGACACAGACTTAGTCTTCTGCAAAGTACAGTGTTGAAGGACTTAGTTATTTTCCTCTTAGATATTCCAATGGGGTCTTTACGTCTTCCTCTATAATTGTCACTGTTAAATTCAATGGATATCATTAAAGACATCTGGACTTCTGTGCCTATCTAATGTTTTGCCTTCTGTGCAAAAACCAAATACATATTGCAGATCTTTGACATAAACTGATAAACTGGCAATGAGATTATATACACACCCTGCCCTAAATGACAGTCCTTGATAGATTACCACATCTACTGCTTACTCATTGTTTTCAAGTACCTCCATGTATTCTTCCATTACCAANAGACAGAGACAGGCAATACAGAAGTAAGTGAGAAGTTTAGGGAAAATTAAGTAAGAAGTGGCGCAACAGATAAACAAGGAAGGTGGCAGAGAAACAGACTAAGGCAAGGAGGAAGAAGGAGGAAATTATGAAGTTAGAGTAACACTAAACATACCATTTTTCAGAGAATCTAACATATGCTTTTTTCACATAAGTTGTCAAAAGTGACTTTCATACAGTTGTTTGCCGTCTCGCCTAATAGTGACAGAGGACACAGACAGCAAATTAGCAATTTGTTGATTACAAACTTATAACAGGGGATGATTCTGCTCACAATGCGTAGTTAAATTCCAGAACTTCTTGTTGTGCATCTCACGGACACCTTTTTTTAAAAACAAAACAAAAAAACATGCACTTGAAAATCTAGCAAGTATATAAGCCCATGAAAGATTATTAATACTGTAATGCTACCTCGGGCTCAGGAAATCCTTGAGCAACAAAAACCTGGTAGCTGGGAGAGCACTGCAGGTGACTACCAGCACATACATATAATCATCAGCAATATTCTTCACACGGCATCCACCACTGAGTATCGTTGTGAATGCTATCCTGGCTTAGACCATCTTGGCTTAGTCTGATTCAGCCTGGCTCTTCTCAATGATGAAAGCAACTCTGGCAGCTAGAGACCACTCAGTGACCATGAATTTAATGGAGGCAGTCCTCAAGACATTACAATATGGTTGGCAGAATGAAAACCAAATAGTCATTCCACTACTCTTAGGCACTGTGGGTATTCAACAAGGAAAAGAGCACCCCACCAGCTCACACAAGCTGCTGCTCAGCCCAGTGCCCGGAGTTCATAGGTGCCCCACGTTCACAGAAAGGGAAGTGTTCTCATACTCTGCCACCCAGCAAGTTTTCAAGTCCTAGAACATGTTTCCACTGCACCCCAGAAATGCCAGGTGCTACAGCTCAGTGTGATCTTTTAATGTTTTATATTCTAGAATTAAGAGGATTTAATTCATGACATTAACTTTTAGTATGTGCACAAAGAAAGTTAAAGATCCAGCTTCTTTTTCTTCATGTCAGAGAACTGAACTTGGAATAAACAATATCCTCCATTTGATTACACAGATAAGCCACTGAAGTCAGTAAGCTTTCCTGTATTTAAATATTTCATATTTGGTGTTCATAATATACATTAAATTTATATTTTGTCAGAAGAAACTTTGACACGTTAGCATGTGTTTTCTAAATGGAGACTTTGTTAACATGGACGCTATGTGGAAGACCTGCCAGAAATCTTACAGCTTCTCCACTTCATAACCAAATCACAGATAAGAAAGGAACAGCATGCCTTTTGTGAGCCGCAAAGAGAATGAAAGCAGGAAAAAAACAGGAGGGAGGCTGAAATTAATCACGTAAAAAGCAAATAGACAGCTCCAAGATAAACCAGTTGGGAACCCTTTCAAAGTACCATAGCCTTTGTATAAGTTGGCTTTGGACCTCACCATCCCTTGCCATGCTCTCTCCTCTGGTACCAGCAAACAAATACACGATCAACTACGAAAAGCACGACACTGTTCTGTTATTACTAGAGAACTTCCATTGCCATTTAGAAACAGCTACGTCATGAATATTTACAGGATTAAAGCAACACTCAAGACAGAAGTTTATTTAGGCCCACATCATGAGGTAATCATTCTTCTCTGGACTAAGGTGCCCTATATGCTTGAGTTAAACGATCTACGGTTCAAGCTAGTGAGAAGTTAAAAGTCAATTTTCATGATCTCTTCCTTCCAAATTTGCAGGAAAATCACAAGATTAAGGCTATTCCCTAAATGCTGTAGCTGATCAGATGTCAAAAAAAGCTTTACTGACAAAGCTTTTCAAAGCTTCGCTTTAAGCAAAGAGGCTTCCCCTTTCTACTTTGCTACTTTCTTCCAAACAGACTGTCTACAAAAATAAAGCAGTACAACAGAATGGTCAGCCAAACCATCCAATACAAAGTACTTTTTTTTTGCCAGTTTTTGCAGTTAGAGGAGTTTTCAGTAATTATTTTTAATCATTGAGGTGAGAACTTCTCACTGTAACTATGATTTAGACACTAAATCTATTGCACCTCTTGCAGCTTTAATGCTAGACTACATCAGTAAAGACATTGTTTATGTTATAGTGCAGTCTGTCTTAGCACACAGAACAAGACACCAATAATACACACTATCACACACAGATGCACAGAAGTCTATTGATACAATTCTTGTCAACTGTAGGTTCAGATCATTTGCTATTCCTTCACAGCTTTTTTCCACAGATCTTTTTCTACCAATGCACAGATTATGCATCTATAAAAAGAAAAAAAATAAAGTGACTTGAGAGAAGGCAAGTGACTTTAAAATACATTTAAGAGCCTCTTTGTATACCGGCCTTTTTTGTTAAGCACCGGCAACAGCCAGAGTAAAACAAAAACATGTGCAGTGAGCCTATTACTGTAAAGGTCACGGACAGGAAACTCTTCAGGAAAAGAGGAACAGGAACAATTTTCTTTTGAAATGGGCAACTGTGTACAGGAAGAACAAAATTGTTCCAGAAGATACTGGCAAAACACACAGGTGAAACATGACCACAACAACCCAGCAAGAAAACCACCCACTACAACGAACGAACACACACGCATTTTTCAGAACAAGGACCTATTTACGCATCCAGCTGTTTTGGGGGTTTTTTGTATGAAGGCTCCTGACATGAAAAGCAAGCACGGTTCCAGAGATGTAACCACTACACGTTTCCAGATGTTTCAAGCTCCGATTTCTTTCAACAATCGCAGGTTGCCTGACGCCTTGCGTGCATGCCTCCTCCCTTCGGCCGCCCGTAGCTGTCCCTCCTGCCCGGGGGCGAGGGGGCCGGGTGCCGCGGCAGGCGCTGGGCACGCAGGGTCCCCGCAGCCACCCGGCGCCGGGACGCAGAGCCACCGCAGCCGAGCACTGCGCCGGCTCCGGCGGAAGAAGGCTCGGAAAGGAGTAGTTTCTGCAAGTTTTTACAAACTGGAAGGCGGTGAAGCCTCGGAAAGAGGCCAAGCAAAGAAAATGGGTTGTTATTAATCCACGCAAAATCTAAGGGGGGGGCGGGGGACTGGCGAAACTGGCGTCGTGTTACGAGGAAAGGTGGAAATATTTATTACCTCGGCAGTACAAGAAGGGGGTAAGACGAGGGAAAGCGGCGACCTGGTATAATGGTACTTGGAGAAAGAGTTTTCGGTTTCTTTTGGCAGGAGAAGACCTGAGGGGAACCACCGAGCCCCCGCGGGGCCAAGGCCACTCGCCCGCCAGGTGGGGAATAGCCGAGGAGCTGCCGCTCTCGGAACAGAGGCAGGCGGCGGGGCCGCAGCTGGGGGCCGGGCCAGTAAGGCCTGGCAGCCGACCGGGGTTGTCGGGGGCCCCGGTCACGAGCGCGGCACCGTCAGCCTGGCGGGGAGGGGAGCAGAGGGGAGGGCCCAGCGGGCGCTGGCCCGGCCGCGGAGGTCGGGGTCCGCGGCGGCGGGCGGGCTCTCACCTCCAGGGTTGACACGGTGCTGGTGAAGAGGTCCTCGCCGTCCTCCACCTCCTCGAAGTCGGCAGGCCGCGCTTCCCCCAGCGGCGGGGGCTCCCTCTCCGCCGCCATCTTCCCCTCCAGCCCGGCCGCCAGCCCCGGCCCCCGCGCTCACGTGACGACCGCACCGCTCCCTCCCGCCACGTGACTGCAGGCGGCCGGGAACGCGCACCGCCCCGAGCGCGCGCACCCGCCGCCTGGCCAGGGACGGGGCAGGCTGGGAGGCTCTTTCCCCTCCCTTTTCCCTTTCCCCCTTCATTTTCCCTTTCCCCTTCCTTTTCCCTTTCCCCTCCCCGAGGCACTGGGGCAGGGCGGTGGGGCCTGCCGGCAGGACAGGCCGGTGCCGCCGTCGAACAGTTGAAAGCAGTCGGTCGCTGCCCGCGGAACCCCGCAAAGACTTCGTCCCACGAAGGCCGCGTCCGCGCCTGTCTGTGCTTTAGGCGCCCCGACCCGGGGTTGAAAGCTGGCTGTCCCGGGGGTCTCCCTGCCTGCAGCGGAGTGGCGTGGATGCAGCCTTAGGTAGATGAGAGCTTGTGACTTGGGTGTGAAGTGTCTGCTGGGGATGAAGCCGGAGAAAGCTCCCGCTGGAGGAGAAGCTCCGTTCCCACCCCACCCCTCACCCTGCTATTCCCAGCTTTTTCGCCCTGGAACGTAGCGGGGTGTTTTACGTTGTCTTCCTTGCGTGAGGAGCCAGTACTGCCAGGCTGACACTTGCACCATTACAGCCCTCCACCATGTGCCTTGCACCACAGGGTTGGAAGGAAGTTCAGGAAATCTTGTTTTCCATTTCGTGTCAGTCGTTGAATTAATAACTGTTTTTTCTGTGAGGAAACTCCACTCATCACACTGTTTAAGATGAGATCTTCCTCAGGGAGCGAAGATTAGAAGTATCATGCCCCACTCTTCCAGGCCAGTCGTTTAGTCAGGTGCAGTAGTATTGACAACCACTAAAGTAACATCTCGTGCAAATAAAGTATTTGCAGGCCCATTCCCTAAGTTACCATTTCCAAATTGCTTTTCTTCCCCCCTCCATTTGTGAGTTAGTTCACAAATGACATCAATTCTTCCAAAACTTTAGGTTACAATACTCATTTTAAAAAAGATGAAGTCAGATGTCAACAGTGTCCATATAGTAAGAATCACTGAGGATACTTACACTTGATTTGAGCTGTTACTGTTGTTTCTGCTATATTGAAAACAAGTTTTAAAAAGTATCTTGATTTTCCATATTGATAACGTATAGGTTTCATCCACTCGGTGTGCTCATGCTTTGTGAGGACTTTGTTAATGTTTGCTGCGTTTAAGTTAATTTCTAAACTGTGTCCAATAGGGACAATGCTCTTCATGTAGGAAGAATGAGTCTCTTTCTACAGACTATAAGCTCTTTGGGGCAAGGGTGGCACCTCTCTGGTGTTTGCAGAGCGCCTAGTAAAGACTAAATGGAAAGAATACGGTCTTACATATTGTTTTACTTTGGCCTCTTCCCAATCAAATCATGAGAAAGTTATAAATACGTAAAGAGAAATCCATGTTATCTTGGAAACATGTAAGTGCCATGCGTCATTTTATCTGTACAGCTCAGGCTCCAGTTGTAAGAAATTGTGGAGAGCTCTCTCCTTGGAGATGTGGACTGCTGAGTTCAGAGAGGACATCTGAGGACAATTCATGCCTCAGTGCATGAATTGAGACCTTGTAAATCTCCCACTCAGGAGAGTTAAATTTGTGTTGAAGCTCGGGAGCTCCAAGTTTCCGATTGCAAATGACAAAGAAGTTATCAAATAGAGGAGATTTATGAACGAAAGTTCCAGCAGAGGTGACAATATCTCTTCTTAGTAGATGACATATAGTAGATGCAAAAGGAACAGCCAAGCTTTCCCATATTTCCTCAGGTCAGAAAAAGTTGTCCGCTGCTCTAGTAAAAGATGTATTTTGAGACCAACAAAACTGTTGGTTACTAGAAGCTGCAATAACTTGCTTGTCGTTACCAGGTTGGGTAGTATTTTTATTTTTCATGGGAATGGGACCTTTTCCAGCATATCCATGTTTCCCTTTCCTGTACAAAACAAAAATAGTAGTGATGCTTAGGTTGTTTGCAGTGACTATACGATTAAATATACTCTATTAATATTTTTACTCTATTCCTAAACTCAGCCCATTGCTGTTCAGTATATCTCTAAATAACATTCAAAGGTCTTTTTGCAATTTAAAAATGCAGAGTAAGAAACTGAAAAAAACCTATTCAAAATATGCTAATATTTTCTATCCAGAAGTACAGTTCTCTGACATCTACATTTTTGTGGATGGCACTATCATTACATCCTTGCTGCCTTTCCAATTTCTTGTAGTATTCCTGTTCTGCTATGCTGTTCCTGGAAGCTTTTCAAATAACTGGCACGTGCACGCTTTATCTAGAAATTAGGATTCAATCACCTCAGTAATAATTCTGTGTCCTTTGATATGTTAAGGTATCTAACCATAATTTTATTTGCTGTGATTAGAAAGATCATATGATTTTATAATTTTTTTTAGATTTCTGGCAAGTGTACTAATCTAGCATAGTACTTAGGTGTTTAATAGTTTTCCACTAGACTGAGTAGTTTTCTGACTTCATCAGGATTCACACCCATGCTTTAATGTTCATGAGGCTAGACTGTAAATCAGCTCTCTGAAATACCTTGAAGTAGTCATCTATCACACCGATTGAGTATGCTGCAGAAGCAGAATAAAATGAAGAACAAACACGATGTCAGTTGTGGGTTTGTTTTTTTTTTGGTCACTCATTAAGAAAGGTATGTAAGGAGTTTAGCTTCTCTGATTCAAAGTAACATCGTATTTATAGGTTATGGGGTTTTTTACTTACTTTTCCAGTGCTTCTGAGATCTGTGGCCACAGAAATCTATTACAGATATTTTGGGGCAGAGGGGACAAGGAGTAATACAAAGGTAACTACAGGACCTGGATTTTTAACTAGTTGAAATTTCAGTTTGAAAAACTGTGGATTAGCAAATCTGGGTGGAAAAATAATCCAAAATAGAGAAAACCAATCAAAGAAATAAATTGGAAAACCATCAATGCTGCAGGAAAACTTAGGATGATTGCAAAAAGCCAATCACACAAGAGACCATGATGTGTCACTGCAAAAAACAAAACCTCAATTTAAAGACAAGCCTCATCCTTGTCAGTGTGGGTATTAATATGTGTGTCATTCAACAAATATGTAATAGCTGTCAACTCTACCTCATGCTGCTAAGTCAGAATCTAAGGGAGAGGAGAGGAAGCTATCCACATATCCTAATGGAAACTGCAGCCACCCCTTCCTTTGCAGCCAATAAATCCACCTCTGTAATGCTACGTGAGAAGGATATTGAAGTTGCAAAGTCAAGAACCTGAACAGTAGAAACATCAAAGCTAAGTTTACACATGGAACTTGTTTAGCCCTTTGTGTATACGTGCTGTGCCTGCTCTAATTACCTGGTTACATGCTATTGTTTCTATAGGAGCCCTCTTTCCAAGGAGCATTGGCTGCACAGTAACTGACTCTGTTTTCCCTTGTTGTTTCCTAACAGTTAGCTCTGTACTTTGTTCATTATAAGCAGTTCCAACCCTACCCTGAAGGCAAAAAGATTCATCTCCTCACGAGCTTTTCTCTGAGGCTCGTCACTACCAAATCTAAGCATTTCACAGGCACTGATGAATTTTATCTTCACAGTATTCCTGTGGGAGTATGTTGCCAATTACACAGGCAGTGAGCAGAGACTGAAAAATTAAAACCTAAAGTGTTTACTAATTTGGATGCCCAACCTGAGGCAGATAGGATTTGGCGTTTTCTACAATACCTAACATTTCAACAGTTTCTTCACCTAGGCGGCAAGCATCAATATCACAGTACTAGCCTTAGCCACACCCATTTTTAGGGGTGGACTTGTATTTCTTTCCTTCTCTATTCTGTCCCTTCCTTCCCTTTTGTCAGCCCTTGTCAAGTCCCATACTTTCTTGATTAGCCTTGAGAGAAGTTGAGAACCTTCCAAAAATGGTCATTTCTCATTTTGGCCCACCAGCCAGCAGTTCCTCCAAGTCAATACGTCTGCTGCACAAAACTTTCACCATACCTCTCCTGCTTCTTCCCACAGCATCTGTGGGCTCTGCGAGCCTTTGCAGTCCAGCCCTTCAGAGGAGATATGGAAATTAAATATGTCTCCTGCATAAACATTCTCAGGAGCTGTTATGCAATAAAAAAACCTTCCTTTTATCTTGCAGAAACAGGTTTCACTGAGGAGTATAATCTTGTCAATTTTAAATGGCTTTTAAAAGGACCAATACAACAGTGTTAGGGCTCCATGTCATTTCCCTAGTTCAGGCCACAAATGTGCTGAAGCGTTAAAATAGTTACACGAAGTTATTTGGCTATGGGCAATATACCATTTATTACTTTGCTTGGATATACTTCTGTCCATCTGTCCAAAACCAATTAAATTAGATGCAAAATAAAGATGACAAAGTTCTAAGCCGTGAAGTGAATCAAGGTTTTGTAATCAAATATGTCAGATTTTTGTAACTTCTTACATGTGTCAGACTTCACTGACTCTGTCAGTGATATTATACCAATGTAATAGCCACTGCAATATTGTGTCATTTTAACAACTGAAATATCAATGAAACTGAAAGAAAATCAAGACTAAAAAAAGCTATTTTGGAGGAGAGAGTGATAGTGAGTTATATAAGCTCAAGGTCAGCCCCTGTGGTTTAAGTCTGCAGGGAGCCACAGGAGGTTATCTAGTCCATTTGCTGGAAAATGTTTGTCAAACCTTTTCTTAAACATCTCCAATGATGAAGACCCCAAAACCTCTGCAGGCAGGCTGCTTTAGTGCTTTGCTATCTAGCACCAGAAAGGTATTCCTCATGCCTAACCTAATACTCTATCGCTATCCTGCCAGTTATACATCCTTACATGGAGTATAACTTTGTAGCAGCATGGTGCTGTTGGGGCTCATTCAGTTTGTGATCATATTCAGATCTGATACTGACCTCATTTTGTATCTGTGAAGTGGGTTAGTCAGACTTTGGTGTAAAATCTCACTTTCCAGGCTGAATTTTGTCTTTCTTTTTACTGACACTCCAATCTGTTTTGACCATTTTGAATTCTCTTGCTATGCTACAGCTGCTTGGTATCACTTGCAAGTATAATATGCATTCTCTCTGTTCCATCACTGGTGAGAATATTAAATCATATCAGGCCTATGGTAGCCCACTGTCATCTTTCATTCAATGCATCCTTCCATAAAAATGGGAATCACTGAAAAATAGTCTTTGACTTTGTTTTCTAACCAATTTTGTACCTACTCTATATTCGATTAACATACAATGTTTCATTAGCTTCCTTATGAAAATGTCATAAAAGATAAATGTTGAAGAAATACTGAAGGAATCTTTCCTCACTAAGAGATATTGTAAGAAAATGGCTAAGTGCAGTGAGGGAACAGCAATCACCAGTGTGCTTAGAATTAGAGTAGATGAATTTTGGAGATTTTATTTTTCCCATTTATAAAATATTAAAAAAAGAATAGTGTGCATTGTGTAGTGCCTGCACTTGCACACAGCAGTAAGGCTCTGCAGTGAGTCAGCTTTCCTAAGAAAAATTACAAAACACAAATATTTACAAAATCTGTGCATTTGACACATATGCCCACTCATCCAGTCAGCCAAATGAACATTACACTTCAGATCATGACAACTGCTTTTCTGTGAAATCCCATCTTTCCATCTGGATATTTAATAACATGTTTTACAAAAAATCAATTTGTTCTGTCACCTTTGTTTTATTATTTGCCAGTGAGTGGTCAGTCTTTTCATTTATTAGAGAAAAATAATTTTTATATATGTCAAAGAGACTAGTTCTTTTACCAGTTAGGTGCTTCCTTCGCCTTTGGATTGGTCACAGGTACTGCCCTCCATCTATGGAATGGGAATTTCCGTTCCCCGGTTCATCTAATACGTTGCAGTATATTAAAATATAAAGCTCTAGTAGCATTAGCTGGGCATGTTTACCCTGTTACAGTAGTAAGATGATATAGAAGAATAGTAATTTTTCCATCTTCAAGAGCACTAATGGCAGGTGAGAACTAAGCAAGAAACATTGGTTACTGTGATATGCATTTATCTGCTATCGGGATTGTCCTCCACTGCATATGCTTTACAAGAGAGAGAAAGCCTTCCATCAAAGCTTTGTTTTTATTTTGGCACTACCAGCCTTAAATCTAAACCGGGCCGTTGCAACTTGATGAGAGACACACAGCAACCTCTGAGATATCCTGATTTGCTTTGGGCTTCACTCAACTGTTCACTGACTGCTGTCTCTCAAAGCTCATAGGGAATGTGTCCCCCAATACAGGAGTCAAGCTGAAAACAAATGTAAGGATGTTGCTAGCAGGTGGTAGACCTGAGGCATCCTTTGCCAAAGTAGAAGCCATGCATCTAAAAAGCCCTGGAATGGTTGGAGGTGGGACAATACTTGCAAGAAGCATCATATGTACTTGCCTGAAGCTAACCCTTTTTCAAGCATCTGCTTATGGCCACAGAGAGAAGCGTGGTCTTAATGACATTAAAGAGAGCTAAGGATTCCTAAATACTGAGTAATTATTTGTTCAACTACAGCCCAGTAAAATTTTTGGGTCATGTAACTGCAAGCCCATGGTCCATGACTAAGTCAATTTCATACATTTCTATAAATATAAAGCTGTCTTGACCTGCTTTCCTACTTTCAGAGAATGTAAAGAAATCATGTAAGGTCTGCAGCTTGTCCCATATACGGTATGAACATTTGCAGCATTTTATTAATCAATTTTCACTCATTCTGTGAGGGATAAATTGTTACAAGATTTTTGACAACAAATCAATAAAGTCAACATCCATTTTTTACTATTCTCTAACTTGCTAGGACTTTCAGTTAGAGGTAGGAACATTAGAAGCAGTTAGTCTGCTTAAAGATTCATATGCAGTCTTAGCTGGTGTCT
>VYZW01047973.1:12742-23632 GCA_013401315.1 Balaeniceps rex
ATTTCAGTGCATATTCTTTGACTCCTTTTTTAGAGCTATTTGTCTATATTGATGTTTTGAGTTGTCTTCATTCTTTCACCCAAAACTGGACGATACAAGGGTACCTAGAAAAACAGAACAGTGGGGGAAAGGAGGCTGGACCTTTGGCACAGTGTCAGAGATGAACAAGTGCACAGTCTTTGCTGGTGCCATCTCTGTGTGGCACATCACAAGTTACCATTTGAAAATCCCTCCAGTCAAAGAAAAGTTTTCATGTAGCTATTATGCAATTTTTCTTTAATGGATTCCAAGTTTCCTTAATTGTGGACCATTTTGTTTCCCTCCGCTGGGAGACAGGGTCAGAGTTGATCCTCTTCTTCTGCAGCTAGTTTCTGGTAGTGCATTAGGAACTGCTCAGAAATGCCTCCTAACTCTTGCCATCACTGCTTCAGCAGGGGAGAATTTAACATTACCATTTATTTTTATCTAATTTCTCCAGGGAAAATTTAATCTAGTAAGAACATTAGGGTCAGAACCATAATACAAACAGTTTCAGGGGAAAAAAAACAACAATCCATTTCCAAGTGTCCATTTTTAGAAGAAAAAAAATCACCTGCTGAAAGCACACACTTTGTTAAAAAAATCCTGTAACCAGAGCTGCATCTCAGTGTACGCCTTTCAGCCAGCAGTACTATCTCCATCTAGTGTATGACTTAGTAAGATGAGAGCTCAGAATAGTTTTGTGTTATCACTTGGTAAGTGAAGAAAGTTTATATTGTCTTTCTCTTTCAAAGAGTTACAATTCTCAAGCTAATCTTAGTTTAGAAGATTTGAGGAGGGAGTAGGGGAGAATGTGAATGCAGAGGAAGCTTTTTGCATGTGTGAGAACCTTGTGGAGAATCATGGCAAAAGCCTGAAGGTAGAGAAGATGGCAGCATGGAAGAAATGGAAATGACATGCGGCAAAAATAGGTGTAATCGCCTCTCTAGTTCACCACCGTAAACATAAACCTTGGGAGCACTGTATTGTTCTGCCAAGTCGTGAGCCTGTGGGAAGGAGGCTTATTTTCCTGCTTGCTTGGCGTAAAACAGAGGCTATGATACTCACATACAGCAGCCTACTCCTGTGCTATGGGATCCCAGTGATAGGGGCCTTGCTATATCCTAAGGTGGCTGAGAGTTTTCGGTTGTTACCATAGGAACAAATGCAGGTTTTACTGATCACAGGATTTTTCTGAAACAAGATCTGCATTCTTAAAACATTAAACTGTAGTGCTGGCTAATTCATCCATTTATAAAATGTGCATAAAAGGCAAAGGTGACATTGCAACTGGTTCTTTGGGATAGATGAGGAACAACATTTGTTATTTATGTTCCAGACACTGGAGACAATGTATTTTGTATGTTCTCATGACTTTGAAGCCATTGCTAGGGAGTTGTCAAGGTGGTGTCCAAAGAGCTTGTGGAGGGTCAGGGTTTCAGGTTCCAGCCATTCCTCTTCTGCAATTACTCATGTGCAAAAGGAGGGGGGTGTTGAGTCTGCTCTTATATAGGTGTTCAGTGCTTTAAAATAGTTTTCCTCTCTCAGCTTGCTGTGTGTGGCTGATTTGAGGTAATCCACTTTGATTTTAAAGAAAGTAAGAGAATGGAAATCTGCTCTGTGAGACCACTGTTGGAATTTTAAGAACACGCGTGTCCAACATGTAGCTCTAAACCCCTGCACTTCAGTTCTCCCTTTGCATTTTCATATGCATTTTGGGTACAGTTTACCCCTCATAATTTTAGCTGGTTAAAAGACAAGAATCTAGTCTAAGCTCTTCAGCTCAATTTGTAAGCTACATAAGGAGACAATCAAAGGAAAAAATGATTTCTCTAGAATCCTACTTGTCCTTAACTCTTATGCTAGGATGGGTTGCCTGATGAATGCCTATTTCCATTGCTTAGAGAGGATGCTTATACAAATACATAGATAGATGCTTGACTTTAGGACAACTACAGTTAGGTGAGAAAATCTCATTCAGCAAAGCATATGCATATATCCTAAATTACAAACTCTCTAAGTTATTGAGCCTTGATCTTAAATGTGGCTTGTTGGCTGATTATGGTATTTATCATCATAAAAGTTATAAAGTGGCTGTAAAATTAACCTGACTCAAAATACCATTAATAATACTCAATCCAAAATTAGTCTGAGAAAAAATTACTTCCCTCCCCTCCAGACGCACTGGCACATGAACTGCTGCTGCTTTAAAAAAACCCAGAGTCCTAAAATTAAGGAAAACAAAAAACACACTCATACTTAAAAATATCTCTCAAAATGTTTGCATTTGCATGGATTAAGAGACCTAGGCACCAGAAAAAGTTGTTTCAAATGTCTCCAGTCATTTTTTTCATAATCTACAATCCGATGAGATTTTTTTCCCACTTTGTGAACATATAAGATAAGGGCATGTGAAAGCAATTTTTCATTGAAAATTGCACAGTGAGTATGCATGAACCAGTATTTGCTTTATTTCAAAGTTCCACAGCCCAAATGCAGCTGTAATTTGCATCATTTACAATTTTGCTGTAAACTGACTTGGGGCATCTGTCTACATTATAGCCAGACCAGGCAACAGATAAGTAGGAAAAATGAAAAACTTCTAACATAATTGATTTCCACCAAATAGCACTGTCTCTGGCTGTTATAACAATTAGTTCATCAATTTAATGTTGATTACGGCTTTCCCAATAAGTAACAGGAAAGCTTGCAAATATCCACTTAACAGCAGTACAAGAGAAGAGTCTGGCACTGTTGCCACTAGAGCTAATACAGTATCTAGTACATATATTTGTTTTTCTTTAAGATATTTTCAGATATGTTAAGCTAAAATCTGGCTTTACAACATTGTCCTTCTCTGACAAATTTTATTTCACTATGCTCCATCTAAATTTATCCTGTGGAGGCGTAAGTTTGGGCTTGGAAAATCTATTTCCTTCAAGTTTGTGCTTCAAGTGACAACAGATGCTAAACACAGAGTAAGAAAATAAGATTAATCTCTGAAGAGCATTGAGAACGCAATCAACATATTGTCTAAATAAGTTAATAAACACATTGTCAAATTTCTTCATAAGAAAACAGCTTCAAGAGCTCAGGGAAGTCCTTAGAGGAGCATGCAGTCATAAGATAGTGAGGAATCCATTGATAAAGAGATGGGAGCTTCAGAAACAAACCATTGAGATTCACTTGATGTCTTAGAAGGGATTTTTTAAATGCTTGACCTGCATAAAGTAGAAACAAGTACAGAAAAGTGCATGCAGTTTTCTAATCTTCTATTTACCTAGTTTATGTTGAATCCTACAACATATTTTCTTGCTTTGATTAACCTAGTGTTGTGTATGTCAAAAAACAGGGCATCAAGCATCTCATTTCAATACAAGTATGATTCTGCCGGTAAGTTAATTAGTTAAATCATTGAATCTGTTCAGGATGAATCTAGTATGAACTTAAAGTGATACTAATGAAATTCTGCATGTGCATTCCAGAGTGGCACATAGTGGGATTGTCTTAACTTTACCTAACCAGTCTCCCTTAAAAAACCTAGCACTACCATAAGGAGAGACCTTCTATCCTAGGCACGTTTTCCCTTTCAGATAAAGACAGATTGTAAAGAGCTTTGTCTTACCTAATTTTAAGCATGGTATTAAATTGCCTGTAATGTAAGCATCCTCATTTCTATGTTCCCTATTTAGTTGGCAGGAGATACTTTCAGAGAGCGATTCCAATTTAGTCTAGATCACCCCCACGTATCTCCCTTATCTCTTTCTATTGACCATGCAGGAAATGTGTAGCAAGTCTTACCCTACCTTTGGCCCTTACCTTGGGCAACTCAGGTGGATGTCCTCTTTGACATAAGTTATCTTTTAGCTTTTTGATCTTTGATCTTTTAGATACAAAATATGTAGATCCACATGGAAAAAGCCACTATAAAACCATACATAGAGAGTGGAAGGGTGGGGAGATAGAATATATATGGACCAGTGTATATAGATAGAGTATTTATATATAGATATGTAGTGTATATATAGTATCTAGAGACTATAGATATACTCTATACTCCTTATATATACTCTATATAGAGTATATATACTCTCTACATAAATTCTATCTGTATGTATAGACTATATATTTCTATCAGTGTGTATATATATCTCAGTATATATATATATCTCAGTCAAAAATTTGGGAAGCAAATTTTTTAGCATATAACAAAAGAATTTTGTTTGTCCTGGAGATCACTAAGTTCTCTTCCTGTGGCTGCTAGTATACTGGCACATTAATGTAAGTATAGTGGACTGATATCTCAGTTCCTCCTTCTTGTTTGCAGTTCTACAGATTAAAATGGAAGAAGGAAAAGCAGCCTCCCACTTCCTGCCTTGTGCTATGAATATAGATCATAAACAGCTGACAAGCTGATTTATCCAGAACAACAAACACAACCAGTCCATGGAATTAATTATTTCAAGATATTTGAGCTCTTTGAATTATTTTGCATAATTTCCTCCAACAAACATACCCACCTTCCTCTTCATAGACCAATTCAGTTTCTACAAAATACGTGCTACTTTGAAGTGTTTGTTTTCAAAAGATGTTCAGATTTGTGGTGTTTCAAAGCTACATTTTCCCAGCTGCTCACCTGGCTGTCCACAGTTGCTGACCACTCGCTTCAGGACCTGCCTGCGGTTGCTGGTGGGAGTGATCGCTGTTGGAAGCCATCAGATGAACGGCCAAACCAGTAAGATCAACATGCTGGGAACTGCTTGGTGGCAATGGGCAGTTCAAGGGGTGGGTTGGGAACAGTACCTGCTCTGTGCAGATGGGCCACCTGGCTCTGCCCCAAAGCCCAGCCTGGTTCCCTCTGTGTTCTGGTTTTTGTTGCCCTGTCCTATGGGAGGTTATTGCTGCACTGATCCTCCAACCAGCCAGCTGAGATGAGCAGTCAGAATTGACTTTGCCAGCCCAGGCAGGATCCAGCTGGGTTTGCAGCCCAAACAAGCCTGGCTGATTTTGTCCCAGGTGGCCTAGAAACAAGTCCCATGTACTTGGCGACAGAAACACAGGACTAAAAATATTAAATAAGTCTTGCATGGCAAGTAAATAATGAATAGCACATGTGAGAAGTGGTGAAAAAAACATGATGGTTTTGGAACAATAGTTAACAATTAAGTTTCATGTTTAGAGAATATTTATTTTGTCATACCCCATGATTGAATTATTATTCAGTTGCAGTACTTTTTGATCTATAAAAACTAAATAAATCTTGTTCAGTACAAAAATCTGAATGTAGACATGGTTGAAACCTTGAGAAAGGCTTAGACGTTCATATGGCGTAGTGTCATCCATAGTTAAACTAAGTTAAATGTTTATAAGGTTAATTAGTCTTCATGTTTTAAAATAGAAATTATCTGCTTCTTGACATTTGGAAGATTTACCCTATATTCATTTTATTATGTGGGAGGAGAATTTTTTCAATGGTTGGGATAGGACCATAGTTCTGCTTTGTTGTGGTCATTCCTCTGTTCCTACATTTGGCTAAGTTTTGTCAGCAGCATAGATAGAAAGGCATGTGTACAACTCTGATTTGCACAAGCATGCAGTGAGACCGGCAAGTGTCTGCATGCTTTTAGTTATCTAAAAATTTACCTCACATCCCCAAGATTATTCAGGTACCTGTTTCATAATGAGATCAAAAGTGTTGGACACTTGCACACCTGTGTGGATTGAGCTTTAGTTATTCTTTGGCTTTTACCTAAACATTCCAGAGACTTCTTAGAAGTGCACACTGCTGTGCTAGCAATAGGCATCTGCTGGGAAGGTGCCTGCCTCCACCAAGGAAAAAATCTACTTGGGGCTCTCATTGCAGTAGGAGCCACGACCAGAGCAAGCAGCTGCCTCATCTATGCTGTCCAGAGCAGAGGAGATGTCCCATCCCCTCCCCAGATGACAGAGCTGGTAACATGGAGCAGGAAAAGATGGAGCACAGACCATGCAGCTAAAGGATACAGTCTGCCCCTGCGGGAGAGGGTGCTGGTGCCTGCAGGTGGGTGATCTGGAAACAGACTTCGGGGCAGTCTGCATGGTCCTCACCATCACTGCTGTCCCTGACAGCATGTGAGCATACATCTGGCAGCTGCTGTTTACTCATTTTGTGACCCTGGTATGTGCCTCAGCATTTACTGTCATTGAGCCAGTCTGTGTGCCAGGCTGACTTCTGTGTACCTATTCATCAAGGAAAGGCTGAAAAAATTATGCTGGCACATCCTTTTTGTGGAGCAGGCTGCTCGTGTAGCAGGGCTTGTCCAAGAGGCAACATTATCTGAAGAACTGGTGAAGACTGGGAGGACTGGGAGAAATGCAAGAGCAGTGCTGGCACCAATGTTTTTGCACAGGTGTTTAGGCAGCAGGAAGCTGTGAAGGCAGATGGTTGCTGTGCTGTCCAATACAGGTTGCCAGGTCCAGGCACCGACTGGTCATGGAGAAAGGATGAGAAAGGCTGAACATCTCTCAGAGAACTGGATCCAACCCCTGCTCAGTGCTCTCCCCGCTCCAAGCTCCAAGAAACAGTCTAGCAGTGGTCCTTGCATCCTTTCACTGGCTACAGAGGAGTGGATGGGGATTGGGGGATGATGGCATATCTTGAGGCACTGTGTGTCCTCTCCCCTGTATGTGTGGTGTACTGAAGATACAGCTGGAGCATTCAGGAGGTACCTTGAAAGCCAGCAGTGAGAACATAGAGAGGTACATAAAGTTATGGCCATTTGCTTAGTTTTTCCATATGCCCTGAAGCAAAAGTATTGAATATATGTTCATCTTTGAGTATGATCTAAGCAATTTATGCATACTGAGTCAAGATCATGATTACTGTAACCCATTTGAATATTATATGGGATAAATTCCTTTAAATTTTTTTCAGGGACTTACGCATTTTTACTTAAGCTTTTTAAAACACGGAGGAAATTAAAGTCTTCTCTGAGGTTCTGATGGATGAAAAACTTAAATGATGACATTGTACTGCTTATTAGATCCAAGCATTAGAGTATCCAAATTAAATCAAATGGAAAACATTAGTGGATTTGTAATTATGACTTCAGTACGATGGGAATGCATTGTGGGTTTTCTGGTTTAGAGAGCAAATGTTATTTAGAAGCCACTTCTCTTAAAAAATCATGAACATAAACCATCAGCCTTAGGAAATTCCCATACTGTTATTTAACCAGAAGTATAAAAAATGAAGCAAATGCTATTTTGGACTAGTGCGCTTTTTGTTCTCTTATAACAACTCTAAGCTATTGCCAAGAATATATTTCTCTTTGCTAAGTCAGTATGTTGACATGGAACCTATTATTTTAGATGAGCATGTTACTTCTGGAAAAATTCATTGGTCTCAGTCAAAAGATTTTGTATTTTTTCTTCTTCGAAGAAAAACAATGCATTGGATTTCATTTTTCCCAGACATTTATGTCAAAGCTGGCATAAGCAACATGTTACTTTATGAATTCAGTAAATTAAGAGACTTCCTTTTCTAACACAGGTGTTTAACTACACTTTGAAACAGTTTATACCTAGAACATACTTCAAGCTTGCCACTCATGTCCTCATTTCCTTATTCTCAGACTTTCTTTTAAAATGTATGATCTAAAATAGTCCTTTTTTGTGAGATCAGAGTATTTTGTGTTGCATTTGGTGCTAGGTAGACTCCCTCTGGTGGCTAAATGCAAAACTCGGCTGTCCAGGGACTACCATTTCTCTAGGTTAAGTAGCTGCATTGGTAGAGAACTACGTACATCAAAACTTACTGTGAAAGTAATGTGACTGGAGCCTGTCTTCATGCTTCTTTACAAAGTGGATACCAAATTCAGTCACAGAAGTCACAGAGATGTACACCAGAAAAGCATCATAAAACCTGTGCACCAGTTAGCTGGGTAAAAAATGCTTCACACATTGTCCATTCAAGAAAATGAGGAATATATGAATGAAAAAAGGAATAAAAAATGGCTTGCAAAATTGAAAAATGCTAATCTACTGACTCTAAAGCCATTGCACATCACCAGCTAGCAACCCTAAGTAGTTTGTTGTCTTTAGAAAAAAACATTTCACTTGATAGCTTTGAGTAATTACCTTAATATGCGTTTTCAAAGACACATCTGCTTCCCAGAGAAGCTATCTGAAACTGATGGGAAGTGGCAGCAAGTTGTTGTCTCATCCAGCTACCACAACAGGCAGTCAACAAACCATATCAAAAGAGAGTAGTCAATGCTTCACAGCCAAAATGCAAAGACATTGCAAGCTGATACCACAGGTATCTATTCTGGGTCAGTCCTTCAATTGTGATTTAGTTGATGAAACAGATTCAGGCTTAAAAAATTTGTAGATCCTTTATAGATAGGTGAGAAGAGCTGAAAGATGATTAAATTCTGAAATTAAAGAACTTGAGAATTGTCTGTTAGAATTTAAAAAAAAAATAAGTATCACATTCGGGAAGCAAATATGAAATGAACAAATACAAAACAAGGACTAACTCGTGAGGAAACAAAACTGCATCAGGAAATTGAGAGTGTAGAGCATCAAGTTCATCCTGAGGACATCACCTGCAAAATAGGCAATTTCCATTCTGGGAATATTAACAGGAGCATTTTATATAAAGCATGAGAGACAGGTTGGGTTTTTTTACTCAGCTCAATGCTCAGGCCCCGGGTCAAGAATATTGTGTCTGCAGACCACAGTAAGAAAGATGTAGGCAAACTAAAAGGACTTCAAGAGACATCAGCAAGAAGGATAAGAGGTTAGATAACAAGATCTTGTGAGGAAAAGCTCAGAAAACAATGAGGGACATGACAGTGATCTAATATATGAGAAGTTGTAAAGAGTGGTATAAAGAAAAGTGATGGTGAACTATTCTGCATTTCCCTCATAATATGGCAAGAAGTAAAGGATATTTGCATATTGGGAAAGTTTTGGGCATATAATAAGAAAACTTTCTAATACATGTGGAGTTGATCATGTGTGATCAACTCTTTCAGGAGACACTGCACAAGAGTCTGAACAATGACTTTCAAGAGTGGTCTATGTATATGTGACCTTAGTCAGAATAGGGAGGAGATTGGGTCACTTTCTTTCTTCTAGGTTGCAGGGTGGCATCTGTTACCTCTGGACCTACACAGCTTCTACAGACTGATTCCTTTTGCTCAGTTTTAGACTGTAGCCATAAATACAAGAACAAGCACTGGATCCTCTCATTGCATTGGAGGTACCCACATTTTATAGATTATTGAAAAAGGCTTATCAAGAGGCACAGAATTAAACTCTCATTTTTTCTTGCCCTAGAGTTTTCTTGAAAAAGGTGACTAGTATATAAAGCTTGTTGTAAAACTTATTTGTTATGTTTGGCATCTGCTGCCACTGAATGGTACCAGGCAGTCTGGATCTGTTGTTTTTCCTCCTTCACCCACACTTCACATATTTTTTCAACTTTATTTATATCTGAAAAAGAAGCCACAGGGGATTTTTTAAAAGGGAAGAATCCAACACAAACAAGTGTTCCAATTTACGTGAAGCAAGATAGTAATCCTGAAACATAAACCAAAATCACTTACATCATTCTGTCACAATATAAATCCTGTATACAGTATTTTCTTAAGAATTCCTTAAAAAAATGATCTCGTCTTTCACATTTGTTCAACCTGATCAGTTATTTTTGTCTGTTATGTATCTGTCTGTGATAACTTTCTACTATATTGTGGGATCGTAGGAGATGGAGTTGGAATGGACCTCAAGAAATTTCTGGTTCATCCCACTGCCTTATGCTCAACTGTCTTCTGTCTGACAAAACACACAAATCCATTTTTAGAACATACAACCTTTTGTTTTTCATTCTGATTTTTGGAACAAACTGAGATGAGAATTTCAAGGCAGAGGGAAAAATGCTGCATGCCTAAACAGAACCTGGGACAATATGGTGATATATCTGCCTGCCTTCCAACATTTTTCTCTGTTAACTATGTGTTTTGTTTTCCTTTTCCTCCTTATGCTATTTTACAGCTTATTTTTTCTAGAATTGTTGCTTTCTAGCTTCTGTCTTTCCTTTGCCCTTATTTCCTCTGTTATCTTCACAGATGATGGTGCAAAGAGAACTGAATGAAATGACTTGCTATAGAAGAGCCATCAGCAGGATGGTATCTATGCACTGAAGAAAATGGAAATGCAATAAGCGCAGAAATGATGCTGGTAATTGTTGATAATCATTTCAAGAATTTACCAGACCATTTTCCCTACTGTGATTGCATTTATGTTGTGGTCTGGACATGCCACATAAAGACACAATGATTACTCTGTGTTGCATCCAGGCAGCTCTTTCCTGCCCTCGGTTCTCTGGCAGCTGCTTGTTGTTTCCCCTGGACATCAGATTCCCTTCGCTGCTCTTTCAGTATAGACCTGATGCCAGCAGCATGACTGAAAGCCAGGCCAAAAGTGATGGCTGACCTCCCACCTGGGTACTTCTTATGGGAATCTGATCTGTTGGAAAAAACCTCCCAATGAAAAATCCAGCCTGTTTCTTGGAAGGTGCTCACACACTCAATGTAAACCTGATGGGAGGAAATAACTCTGTAAAACAGTATGATTTTTAAAATTAATGAAAACTGCCTGGAGAATAGAATCCCATTTTTCTAAACTCCATGATGATGCAGTACAGGCTATCCATGTGTAACCAAAACTGTTTAGATGTGTGAAAGTTGGTTTTCAATGATGTAAATTCTTGCAGAGTTTTTTGTAACCAATCTTCAACCTCCTTTGTGATTTTTTTTTTCTCTCTTTCTCTCTTTCAGTAACCATTGCTACATCTGCATTGTTCTGCAGCTAGTGCCATGTCAGGTT
>VYZW01047973.1:33681-45983 GCA_013401315.1 Balaeniceps rex
TAGTAAAAGCTATGGTGAAAGCAACTGTCTCTCTTGAGTGGTATCATCCAATACCTGAACACTGAAAACATTTGAAACCGCCTACTGTCAACATTTCATTGTATCTGTGATAGCCAAATTTTTGATTGGGAAATAATGTTATCAAAATTGACTGCAATGGGTTGCTACCACTTGACAGGCAACATCTCCTATGACAACTGAGAGGCATTTAATGAACCGTGGGTGTTGATTACATATGCCAAGTTCCCTGTTCTCCCTGCCAACTGCAAATCTTAATGACCTGGTTTGCTGTATACCTGATGGCCTCCTGCTGCCAGGTATGCTTGCGCTATGTACAGCTTGCCACTTCTTCAAGGAGCTGCAAATGGAAGAGCCTGAAAGAGCATTTATTTGAGCTATTGAAAAAACAGTGGGAGGTGTGAAGGAAGAAGACAGGGATAATACAATCTCTAATAAGGCCATCTTTACTCTTCCAGTGCAGATTAAAACTTACATGACAATAATCAATGGGCCAGGTGAACTGCAGGATTTCTGCCCAGAATCTCTGTTCAAAGGTAACAAAGTGCAATGGCTGTGTGACTGAGAAATGCCAAGGTATGAATGTGAAGCGAATCACTTGGTAATAGCTGCATATGGATGAGCAGACTGTACCGACAAGTGAGAGAAACAGGACGTCTGGCCATCAGAACTTGGTTGATTGAAACTTGCTTTTGGGCAGGTAAAGAGAAAATACTGTGAGACTGTAAATCTCAGAATTTAAAAATCGGAACAGGATGGCTTGCAGTGAATTTAACCATCTGTGATATTTCAATAAAAGTTAAAGGTATCTAAATACCTTTAAATAAAAATTCACCAGGTTGCAAATGCTGCTATCACAGATTTTTTGGAAAGAAGAAGTTGAAGGTATAAGCAATTATGATCAACAAAATTTTGAGCACAGCTAATGTGCTTCATTTCTGCATCATCTTACTTTCAAATGTGGTCATTTTAAAAAGTTGCATTGAAATAGTCAGACTATTTATCTTTTGCAACAGATACATCAGATTTATAATAAAGACAGATCTTTTAAACTATATGAGCTTTTGTCTCAATCTTACATAACATGAAACATGAATCCTGAACTTTCAGATTTTTAACACATACAAGCCACCTGACAATTTCAACTTAATGTGAAACTGTGCACCTACAGTTAAATGAAAATTTATAGCAGGTTCCCATATAAATAAAGTATAACCTTCTAAATCTACACTTAGACATTTAAATATATGATGGCCTTCTTTTAGAAGAGCAAATTGTTATATTTGTTAAAAAAAATTAAACCCTTTGGTATTCATGGGCCTATGGATGACTTGTAAGTACATCAAGCTTGCTCATACAGGGAAGTTGCTAGTGAGAGCCAGGAAAAGAAAGAAAACACAGCTGGTAGAAAATAGAGTGCATATGTATAATGCAATGCATGAAAGATTACATATTTGCACTTGTTGTCACGATTTTCAATCTCCACTGAGGTATCATTTTAGTTATGCTCGGATTCTAACAAATTTCAAGCCAATAACAAATTTCACTCATTAGCATGAAACAGATTCAGGATATGGACATGCAGGACTATTGTTGAATGTTGCAAATCTGTGATCCTATTTTATAGTTGTAACCCAGTTAAAAACTCCTAATGAATCATGAGGAGTTTTGTGTATATGAGAGTATGAGCACTGGACAGCACTGAGCCCACAGCATCCTTTCACTGGTGTGCCCCCCACTGTCTTCCATGAGAGCTGGCCAGCAGAATCGATCCTCCTGACTTTCAGTTCAGCTGTGGAAATGAAATACATTGTCATAGAGATTTCCCCTGATTTGACTAAATGTTGTTTATCCCAGCTTCTTCTTGCAAGCAGTTTGTCAAAAGAAAATGCTCAGCAATCTTTTAATTCAGAAGCTGCATCTCAAAGTAGAGGAACCTCCATGTGCTCCAGGGCAAATCATAATGAAAATTCCAGGTTTAACAACATCATTTTAATGGCAAAATAGTTATTTTATCCTTCTCAATTGCATTTAAGCCACAGGCTTTCTATTATGGTTCTTTATAGTTATCATTCTGGCTGCTAGGAGGCGCAATGTCTTGGCTTAGTTGTCTTCTCTGCTCAGGATGAAAAATGAAGTTTGAAAGAATGTTCATTACCTTCATGGCATGTGTTGACTGCACTGATTCTTCATCTGCCAAACTGCGTACACTGGCTTCTGTCTCATCTGGAGACCTCTGGAACTAAAAGTAATTGATCAAATTAATTCTAATATAATCCCACACAGACCCTGCTACCACTGCAGCTTGTTAACCTTATATGCAAACAGTTTATTTAAACTATCTGGATGACATCATGAAAACTACCTTCAATATATCAAAAAAAGCATGAATTGAAAGCCTGTTTCAACATTTTTTCCAAGATATGACTTGGGTTTTGTTACTTTTTTCTAAAAAACAAAATTTGGAACCTCAAAACTTACTGAATTAATTTCAATTCAGTTGGCCATACCTCACAAATTACTGGATTTTTTCACACTCTTTAGATAAACCCCACAACTTTCAAATCATCAAGTTCACCACAGTAGCCTTGTACATAGTACAAAGTAGCAACAGAAGGATCTTGGTAGCAATTTTCTGAACTGTGCACTGCCTTTTCTTTCATGCTGATGATTTGCCCTCAACGCTAGTGCTTAGCTGGCTAGTAGCTAAGAGCTGTTAGACCTTCCAGTACTGACTACCTCAGGGAGAATATTTAATACTTATTAAACATGACTTCTGAATGGGAAGGATGAAGACTGTCATGAGAGCATTCCTAAAAGGACAATACATTGTCATCATGTCTTGTGATTATTATGCTAGTTAGTAAGCAAAAGTGTCCTTTTCAGGTAAACCGTGCTAGTTCTCGTAGGCTTTCATGACAGCTTTATAAATTCTCTTGTCTCTAGCCTAGTAGGCAGTTTTCCCAAAACACTACAGTTGTAGTAGAAAGGATATAACACTCATTAAAGTCAATTTCTTCTAGATTTGCTCTATGCTATATACTATAATCTGTATTCTAGTTACAGCTAATTGGCAACATTTCAGTAAAAGCTTTTTCTGAAAACAGATACTGAGATGTCAAGTTTTTGCAAAAATATCATTTTTTCAGATCTAGGATAAATTTTACAGTAAAAATGAGAGCCATATTTCTGAAATTATGCTGTTCTTCTGGGATGTAGGAGCCCTAAGTTCATGTCCACACTGTACATCATTCCTCTTGCAGTAACTTAAGAGACCAGTTCCACCATTTTGACAACAAAGGAAGACAATATCATCCTGGTTGAAAAAATACATGATTTGTTTAAAAAAATTAAAAATTGAGTTGTTTCTGAAATTATTCATGCAAATAGCTGCAAAGAGAACACAAGTATCTGGCAGTAATGATATGCACAGTGCTCTAGCCAATTTCTGAGGATATTATGATGTGAAATGTGATGTATGGTCGTTGTTTTTTATCTTACATTAAGCAAATACCAACTGTGGAGAGATATGGCCACATTTCATGTATCAAAATTCCCAGATCTGGTTTGCGTGTTGGAGTACTACTCTATTCTTTTTTTCTGGTTTTATCAGTTCATGTGGTAAAAAATGACTACATTTTCCCACAGACCTTCCTCCAAACACAGACATTCAGAGTAGCCCAGTGATCCTTTAGACCGTTACACAGGGACAAATTCCCTAAGACAATATCTGAAAAACAAAACATATTTATTGGCAAGCATAGTAGGTTGCCTTCTCCTAATCAGTAATCACCAACAACAACCATCCATTACCTAAAGAAGGAAGTGTAACAACCTGTCCTCATAAACAATGCCAGTTAGGAGGGTTAGAAAAAGATATCCCTCAAAAGATACGCCACAAACCTGGGGGACTTGTGGCAAAACTATGTAGGAACCACAGCTTCCATCTCAAAGGTCCGTACCAGGGTCCCTGCAACAGCAGGGGTAAAACAGGCTGATGTGGAAAGCACAGAGCACACCATAACTAACCAGCCTGTAGGAGAAGCAAACCCAAGTATTTTCAGTCCTACAAAGTCAACAGGTCACTCTATTTTTCAGCTGAGCACATGCACAGGCTGGCAAAGTTCCCTACTAGCCCAATCTTTCTTGATTTCTTTCCACACAGCCCGTAATTCCATATTAGTCTTTCATAAACAGTTCATGGTAGGAACAGGCACTTTCTGTTTATAGCTAGTGATGCTTTAATGCCATGTGTGTATATAAATTCCTCTTTCTTTTATAATTTTGAAAGGAAAAGTAATCCCAACAGAAATTATTACTGCAATAAAAAAGTAACAGAAGATTGTATTTATGGGCACATCAATTTCAAGTTCTTCATGGATTAGTCAAGAAAAATGTTTACAAGAACTGCAAGAAACAAAGAAATAAGATTATATTTTTTTTTCTTTAGAAAACAGAAGCAGTATAGACTACTAATTCTGAAAGTGCCACTGGTTTATGCATCATTGCAGTTAATAACTTATTCTAGGTATTAAATCTGTCACATTCCTCTGACTTAGAATAGAATTGAAGAATTTACAGCCAGAGACCCAAATCTGACCTAGCAATTTGAAAGCATAACAGAGATATGAATCCAATTATTCTCTGTCCAAACACTGACACACATACCTTGTATCAGACAGACATCTGAACAAGTCGTATTTAATATCAGACTGAAATGATTACAAAAATGAGAGCATGAGGATTATTAAACACTCATTTGCTGAAGAGACTTCAGTCCTGAAAAGAGACCATCAACCGGCTTTAGTTGATAATGTTAAAAGTCTCTTCAAAGAACAATAAATTTGGTCCGCTCTTATTTCCCACATTCCACACCCTCACATTTTTAAAAACACCTGTTTTTTCAACTTCATTTAAAAAAAACCCTAAACTCATCTTCACAGATATCTTTGTGACAGCAGTAACATTAACAATCTATTAGTAAGATCCAAAGGATTACTCCCAAGTTTGGGAAGGTTTTTGTTTCTTTTTTAAATGTAGCAGATAGAATTGTGTAATTCAAAAATGTGAAAGCACAGCTGTGTAAATCTCGTTTTGCACTGTTTTTTTCAAAAGAATTACAGCACATCTTTTCTCCTGCTGGGTTATCCCAAATTTTGCCAGTTGCAAGAATGACTTAGACATTACAAAACACTGAGAGATGTTAAAACATCAAACAAGGGATGGAAGACTTTCCTGCATCACAATACCTAGAAGAGGTGAAATTAGACATGTGTGAAGTGGCAGCAAGGCAGGGGAATAACCTACCAAACACACTTGTGGTCGTCAGGTACCTTGCACTCGAGCAAACAGGAAGACAAGGAACCAGAGGAGTGTGATGGAGGAGCACATGTGTGGGTAGGGAAGGCCAGTAAAGGCTTTTGAAGGGATGAGCTCACTTTCCAACCTTTTTCTCAGGTAAGGTTTTCCATTCAAGAAGGTGGAAATGCTCTCATAACAATAAACACAGGGTCAGGCCCTCACCTCCTTCCCAAACTGCAGTGGGAGATAGGGCTGTGGCAGTAGCAGGGAGCATCTCCTCCCACTGCATACTTACTGGGTAGGTCCCGGACCATTATCTCGTCCCCCAGGCCATCCACGCCATCCATCAGCCCTTATCTCCCTGAGGGCCCAGCACTGCCTCGCGCGCCTTGGACGGTGCCGCCGTGCAGGGAAGCCAGGGCTCCAGGTCAGCAGTGCCACACAGGGCGGTGGGGGAAGGCGGATGGGGGGCTGCTCCTCGCAGTGCTCTCCCCGTGGCTTGAGCTGGCTAAAATGCCAGTGCCCGGGTATGGGATGAGCCCCCTGAGAAGGGACAGAAGCTGAAGACCTTGACATGTTTCAATCGCATTTAGTTTCCATTTCTTTGAAGCTCAGATGGGCATATCTAATCTCTTAGGATGTCTGCACATTTTCCCCCAGCAGCCAGACCACCGTACACTAGTACAGGATCTTGTGTCAGAGCAGGGATGTTAAAAGCACTAAGGATGCCAGTCTTCTCAGTGTCTTCATGGGCTGATATTACAGTATCCCTTTATAATAGCTTTGTTGCAGCACCAGGGATGGAGCAGTTTGCTCCTCAGACATTCAGATCATACCGCTCATCAGAGACATAGAGTGAAAAATTCTTGATACTGCTCAAACAGGGAGAAAAATCTGGAAAGAGACTGGGCCTTTCAGATTTCAGACTCATCTCTGCAACCTTCTGCTCAAGTCAATAGCTACATGAGTGTGGTTTAAATCCTTAGAAGGACAGCTCTGCTTTCTTTATGTGAAAGCAGGAAGAAGATTCAGTGACTAAATATCCAATTTGATTTCCAGGAGAGGAAAAAGGAGAGGGAAGAACAGCCAAAACAGCAGCCGGCTGTAGTCACACAGCAGCAAACAGTGGAAAAGGGTACTTTTACTCCCCGTGGCTGGGAGCAAGACATTTCAGCTGCCAGGTAACACCATAAGGGAAGAAGTTGAGTGTCAGGTCTCAAGCATGTGTACGCAGAATATGAATCACTTGGTTTCCAATATATTAGTGTTTAGCCAAATGCAGTTCAAATAAGTCAGGTAGCATTTTATGCTTTCTGAGTTCTGGTCAAAAATGGGTGAAATATGTACAGAGCAATGAGGGATGAGGCCCTCAAGAGTGTACACCATTTTTCATGATTGCTAAATTATAATTTACTTTCATTTTCAGTGTAAAAGCTCATTCTTCTGCTACTTCCTTAGGCTCCCTGATGGGATTCTTGATATAGTCAGTAAGGCAAACTGAAACAATTTGAGCCAGAGCTTCCTGGAACACAGCTCCTAAAGAAAACAGTTTTAAGGTCAAGAGATGCTACTAGCATTGGACACACTCAGGGAATTAAATCACAGCAGCAAGACTTTCACAGATGATCTCAGTCGTTTAATATTTGCCACTGCTAGTTCATCATGTCCATTACCTGTTTGCTGAAGGAAGCGCTAAGCTTTGCTAGGAAATGCCAACCCAGTAAGAGGGGATTTGAGAGGTCCCTGACTGTGTCAGAGCTCTGTTCCTCTTTAGTCCGCAGGCAAGAACAGCATATCTCCTGTGTTTTACAAGGAGGTAGCATTGGATGCTGCTGACTTACTCTCTAATTCATTTGTTTGCCATTAACACGGGACATGCACACTTACCCTACTGCTGGCAGTCTCCAGGGCAGATCGCGAAACCCTCTTCCTGCCTAGGCTATCCTAGCTGTATACCACTGCTGTGCCAAACCAGTCCAGTTTACACTCCCTGCTGTGTAACACAGCTGTTCAACTGGTCGATGCTGGTGTGTGTGCAGAAAATTGGCCAGTGTCGATACCAGGGACCAGAGATAAGGTTTTGTGGGTCCCCATTCCAAGTCTGAATTTCCTGGTTTACAAGGACTGGATTTTCACCTGTTATGATATACTCTCTACTGCGAGTACAGCAAAAATCCTCTGATGTAAAACATTACCTAAGTGTTAAACACTAAAAAGGAGTAAATTAATAATTTACCTTGTCACCTAATTGAGTCTGATTATTGTTTAAAGTATCTGACATGCCATTGGAAATCAGGAATATTTGCTTCTTTTACTTCTTTGAAAATCCCTGTGTTTTCCCAAAAGGATGCATAGCCCTCAGTTAATTTTCTTAAATTCTTGTTCAGAATATTCCTTTGAAAATATAGAATTTCTTTCTCCTTCTTGTATTTAATCACCTACTTGTCTAATAACGACAGAAAACTTGAATTAGCAATTCAGTGTTCCAAGCTATAACTGTTTCCATTTAAGAAACAGAGTTTAATTTCTGAGCACTATCATATGAATTTCATTTTTTTTTTAAATAACAGGAAAAGCTCACTATGAGCTAAGGGAAAAGTGCAGCTTTTAATTATCAACCTATTTTTTAAGTGAGAGAAAATATGATGATTTTGTCAGAGGACAATATTATGTAGTAATATTGAGTAGTTTACATGACACAATGCCAAAAAACATAGACATTGAGAATAGTAAAACTCACTATGGAGTAAAATCGCTTCAAAATTATTTTTCTGAGGAGAAGACAGGAAATGTATGAAGGCAGCATAATAGTAATTTGCAAGTGATAATTATTTGACCCCAACACATTACTGTATGCTGAACAGGCAAAGAAATATTTTGTGTAGACAATATGTTGGTCAGTGCTGAACAATTTAATGTAAGCAAGAAGGCAAATGTAAAGAGTACCTGTAGGCTTTCAACGCTTGGAAAGCTGCTGAGATTTCTATGATGTGGGATTAGGCTGATCTAAGATGGAAGCACAGAATATCCAGACACAAAATATCCATTGTGAGAAGACAATGTTTGTCTGATGCAACAGCTGCATTACAGCCATTTTTTGCAACTTACACACTGAAGAAACCTTGGGGAAATTTCTTGGCCAAGAAAAAAGGAGTGTTGATAGTCTTTTCTCTTCCTTTTGCTGACACAATCCTTATGAAAACCTGTTACACCAGTCCCAGAAATGAATATGTGGACAGCCTGCATCTTAATAGAAGCAATGTTTCCCCAAATTGGCAGTGCTAATGAGAACTAACAACAGTAAGTTCACTTATGAAAACATTTAAGAGCAAGAGACAGGAAAAATAGGGAGCGTCGCTGTCAATCTGCTACGATAAAGCCCGAACTGGGAGAACTCTGTTTAATCTTTTTGATTCACTTCCAGAGCTGAGATTGAGAAAGAAACAGATTTAGATGATGAATATTTTCAAAGTACATTAAGAAAAGGCTGATGACAGTGTGATATACTTTTATTTGTGAGTCTACTGATAATATACTGCTAATGAAAATAAGTAGAAATAACTCCATTGTGTGCAGCTTAATGCAAACTGTGTCTGTACAGTGGGATTTTTTTGCCTTTACTGTTTGGGGTCATGGTGTGAATTATTCTCTGCTGCAGGTCATTTTCTGCATTTGGGAACAACAGGGACTCTAGATTGAAAGCATCTCTCTGAATTTCACTTTTGTTTGCGTTTGCAAATATGTATTAAAAGTATTGCTAGGATTACTGTTGTCATCTGTACGTAGTCTGTGGTCGGACACTGCTATTTCCACGTGCTGACACAGACACAAGAAAGGTTTGTGGTGTGATGAGCCAGCTCCATATATGCCCTTCAGTCCATAAATAGAATAGAGATAGGTGTTGTAGGAGAAAACATTGAAAGACAGCCAGATGGCAAAGAGGTCTCAGCCCAGACTCCTCCAGCATTTAGGATAATGTACTCAAAATGATGATATAAGGTGTCAGAGGGCATGTTATCTTCTCTGTCATCTCCTGTCAATGCCGTATGCTGAATACAGCAGTGCTTAACAAAATGTATGGTCTGCATAGGCATCTATTATTAAGTAATGGTTTCTTACATAACACTATATACATGATTTACCACAAAAGAGAGAGGAAAGAATACGTGAATGAAAAGGCTCAAGCATCAATTTGGCTTTTGACCATTGCAAGCTGGCCAGATCCTCAAAATAAGCCTGTGCAAAAGTTTACTTCACTCTCGGTACTAATGGTTTGCAGGATCAGACCTCAGTTATAACACAGGTCAGAAATAAATTATGTCAGAAGCAGGTGGAAAGTAGGAAATAGTAAAACAGAGGCTTTGTAAAAGTCCAGTCTGTGTTTTTTTAGGTTTTGTTTTATTTTCCTGTTGCCTGCTCCGGGCGGCCCCTTGGTGCCTGCACTTCTGAGCTCCTGCTTCTTAGAAAAAGAGAAGAGGAGAGGGAATAACCCTTTGTTATCCCTGGGAAATGCAGGATCACAAAGATGGCCAATGGCCCAGGGTTTAAAGCTGTGACAGTAAGGAGCACTGGTCTCTGGCCAGTGACAAGCGTTGCAAGGATGGACCAGAAATCCAAATGACAGGAAGCAGCCGACCTGCAGCTCAAGGAGTCCTTGAGCAGAAGAACGGGTCGGGCTGGCACCTGGGCAGCCCCAGGAAAGAGTCACTTGACTGCCAGAAGCAAAGATGGAATGTAGGAGCACAAATAAGGTAAGGAGATAACCCTGATCTAATGCTAGCTTTCCTACCAGGACAAATGACAATATAGGATCCCCTGGGAAACGATCAGGGATGAAAAGGGAAGATGCTCAAAATGGCATCTTGTCCTAGAGAAAAAGATGACACGATGAGGAAGTCAGCTGCACAGATGCTTTCTCGAGAAGTGGCTCTATTTGGCAGGTGGACTCTCCTTGGGCCCCAAGGCACTATCTTTTGAGAATGGATGCTGCCGTGACTGATAGGAACTTTAAATCATGGGGAAGCAGTTATGTATTCTCCAAATCTAGTTTTAATTCAAAAAACTCAGGTATGGAAGAGCAAAATAGCAGATGAAAAAGGAGCAGAGAAAGAAGGATAATAAGAAAAATGAAGTCTAGTATGGATAACAGCAGAAGTCTTGCAGATAAAAGCATCAACAAAAAGGCTGGATATAATTAATCGAAGAATTTGAGTGTGGCCAGAGAGAAATAATTGAAATGTTTTTATACCGGTGCAAGAAGCTCAGACAGCATGCCACAAGAAGAACCATTACCAGTGCAAGAGATGAACCCAAGTATTATAGATATAATAGAAATGGGTTGGACTAGTAATCATGCTTGCAATACTTAAGAGGGTGCTCTGCTTGGGGAAGAATGAAATAAATAATGATAAAGGCTGGAGGAGGCAAAAGCCTCTAAAATAAAGTTTTAGAAATGATACTCTCAAATTTATGACCTCCACGGCACCATTTCTTATATCTTTAGGACTGTTTAGTGTAGCAAAATGAAAGCCTAGGGTAGAAAAGACTATTCTATAAATACAGCTAGGTATGAATACCTGTGAGGGAGAAGAGCTATCTACGGAGAGTGTTGATACAAGGAAAAATAAACAGAACCTGGGAATAAATAAACTGAGGCTGAAATTGAGAGGAGCATTTCTGTCAGAGCAGGGAAGTCCAGAGAAACAGCCCAGAGGTGCAATGGGGGCAAGAAAATGCTGCTTTGACCGGCAACATGAAAACCTATATAGCCTCTAACTTTGTTCAGTACACAACTTACGATATGTTCATGCAAGGATTTTCTTTTCTTTTCCTTTTTTTTTTTTTAAACTTTATTTTATTTTAATATATTTCAGGTACTAACAATGAAAATATTACAACAACCTAGAAAGTGGCAGAAGCATCCAATACCTTATACAGCTAAATCACCTGGCTTCAGAGAAAATCACAGCGAGGCAGACAAACTATAATAAGATGCTTCCCTACTAGAAAAAAAAATTACCTACTAAAGAGGGGGTTGGGATAGGGACCAAGCTAATACCACAGGCAGGTAGCAATAGAGGAAAAACCTGCTGTGAAGTGTTTCATTTTTGTGATTCTTTAACAATTTACAGAAGAAATGTCACATAATAGAAGTTTGGCTCTCTTTTGGGAGTCATAAATAAAATAGAGCTGTAATCAAAGGACAGAAGAAAAAAGACTTTGCAGATATTTAATTCTTATTTATGCTCACTTCCATAACTTATGACTCAAATGTAAATGAGGAAGGTTGCAGCATACAATAATTCAGACTCTTATACATTCTCCTGCTGGACCCTGCCTGCTAAGCATTTCCGAAGCTTGAACTTGCTGCTTTAATTTACTGCTTTCTACCTAGTGATTAGAGAAAGGTTTGAAAAGGTCTTCAGAAAAAAAGTGGTGAGCTATCTCTAGGATTTGTTACTGCAGCCCATTCATCTGTGATCAATATTGTGTAGAGGTCTGGGTCTCCTCCATAGTCTCCCGAGAACCTGCACTTCAGCTGGGGGAACTGCCAGAAAGTGGATTTCATGCAGGCACACAGACAGTTAATTTTCTTCATGCTGGGTGCAGAGATCTTCAAAGTGTCTGGAAAAATTAGGACAAAATATTATTTCTAGATGAACTATTAGTCCATGATAAAATATTGACCAGTAAATTTTATCAAATATGATTTAAATTTAAATAATAAATCTGTCTGCTTTAATGATATCGCTTGTCAGAACCAGACTCAGGAGCAGTAAGTATACTGAGGGAATGACAAGCTTTGTGGGGGTAAACTGTGAAAAACCCACTGGATTACCCTTGATTTATCTCTAAATTCAGTTTGAATCCTGTAGGTTGCATAGATGACTGGACTGTAAAGTGTCTCCAGGGTATTCTCTCATCCTTTTTGCACACAGCAGAGAAAGGGAGGGTTGGGGAAAGAACTGAAGCCTGAGGGATCT
>VYZW01047973.1:52406-72310 GCA_013401315.1 Balaeniceps rex
GACCTCTGGAGGTCACCTGGTCCAAACCTGCTACTCAAACAGGGCCACCCAGATCCAGTTGCCCAGGACCATGTCCAGGCGGGTTTTGAATATCTCCAAGGATGGAGACTCCACCACCTCCCTGGGCAACCTGTGCCAGTGCTCGGTTGAACATAAGTTCAAAGGGAACCTCCTGTGTTTCAGTTGGTGCCCATTGCCTCTGGTCCTGTCACTGGACACCACTGAAAAAAGCCTGGCTCTGTCTTCTTTGCACTTTGTATCCCTTCAGGTATACATTGATATATGATATTTATATACATTGATCACCTTGAGCCTTCTCTTCTCCAGGTTGAACAGTCCCATCTCTCACTCAGCCTTTCCTCATGGAGCAGATGCTCCAGTCCCTGATGAATTTTTCAGCCAAGACTTTCCATGTGAAAGCTCAACGTTTTCAGACTGATCATATTAGAAACAAATAGTTCATTTGGGGCAAGTGAGGAAGGTGAAAAGGGGTTTGTACAGAAAAGGTGTTGGATGTGTTGGGACACAAATATAGACTGCCCTTATAACCCAGCAAACTTTGTGCATGCTGACATTATACCTCTTCTCCAAACTATGGAAGTTACTGTGTTAACCATGGTTAACGAATCAGCCAATTGCCAAAGAACTAAGGTAGTACTGATTGGTTTTCAATGAAGGGGACCTCTCCTCCTAAAATTAAGGACAAAAATTAATGGGATAATATAAAGGTAGGATTTCTAAATGGCAGCTTTATTTTGGGGAGATAAACACCAATGTGTGAACGAGAGAGCAGACAGAGGGGTGGACAATGGTGCAAGAATGGTGTTACCCTTCTGTGTGGCATTGTTAGCTCTGGTAACTGCACAGGAATGAGGGATGGAGTCCTGTTTATTTACATTTGTTTTCTGTTTGAGAGACAGCCCAAGAAGTAAAATAAAATGAGAGCCTACTCAAATACCTGCTACGTTTCCCCTTAAATTGAATTTCTCATTTTATCAGGAAGCAATACTTGCACTGATGTTAGACAGGCAGCTAAAAGGTCAGCAAGTTCCCTTGGTTGCTTTTTGTCAAGGGTTTTTGACTTGTCTGTGAATAAAGATCTCCCAGGAGGAAGGCAGACGTGAATTTCCTGTCTTCTTGAAGACAGCAATGAATTTGAAAATGTTACAAAAAGCATAAGGGACTTGAAGCACACCTTCAAATGCACTGCTGATGCCAATAGCTTCCCATGTAAACATGCACACAGAGTTGTTTTGGATTTGTTCTGTCAACTTTTGTTGTGAAACAAATTGTTATACAGCTGCCCACCTTGAATACTGAATGAATCTGATGGTTTTCCATTACTGCAGTATGCCTAATCGGGACTACAATCTCTTTGGGTTAGCTGTGGTCTGGCGCACTCCCAACAGTGGTGTGCTGAACGACTTTCCATTTTCTGTCATACTCTCCTGTGACTTGCCTGGCTGTCCCATCCTGCTTGCTTGCAGCCCCTTGATACTCTTTGAAAGTGCCAAGGATTAAGACAGTCTTAACAGGTATCTGGGCAAAAAGAAAAAGCTCTCTCACTCATGAAGAGCATTAATTATTCCAGGAACCACATTTCTCTCCAACAGACAGAGCTAGAGTTATCGCTTTTTCTTAACATCTGTGGGGAGACGCTTCTTCTTGTAGTGTTAATAGGGGACATTTTCTCAGAATATACTTCAGTTGTTAAAGCCACTATTATTATTTTTCCTCACTTAGCTTAGTTAGTGAAACACATAATATCTGTGAACAATATATTTATAACTGCATATATATTGCATATGGGAAAAGAAGGCTTAAGAGGGTGAACGAATCTGTGGTTTTAAGTCCAGGGACAAGCTTGTTTTTCAGTGTTATATCACGTAGCAAATATCGTGGAAAACTATTTATTTAGTTCAGAAATTCTGTGTGATGCCAAATTTGCAAGTAAGAGAATGAAAGCCCACTGTAATCAGAAAGAGTTTACAACGTTCTCAGGATGCTCAGGAAGTTGCTGCATAATGACTCCTGGTAAAATTTTCACTCTGTACTCATCTAGCTATGTACAGATACATTCCTACTGAAAACAAATTAATGCTTTAGTGTAATCACTGTCCTGAGTAACTGATGTATCCATTATAAATTGCTATGAAAATAAAAACAAGCAGAGATGAGAGGGTTGTCAGCTATTCTAAGATATTGCATTCTTTGTCTATTTGAGACACGTGTCCACCCCTCCCCCCCAAAAAAGTGTGTTTCAGAATAGATTATTGAAACAAAATCCACAGGAAAAAAGGCTACTCTTTGTTGCATAGTTTGGAAGATTTGCAGAGGTAAGAAAACCCTAAATTAGATAGGAATCAGGAAAGTTTATCTCAGCTGAGAATCTAATTATTAATATTATAAAACCTGTTCAATATAGTGAAGAAATTGGTTTCTTTAACATTACTGTTCATTTAGAGCTCCTTCTAAATCTGCTTGTGACAATTCCAAGCAAGTATAGGACACAGAAATGCTGAGATGTGGCGGTAACCAAGGAATATGGAGGTTTGCCACTTATGTTCTCCTATTTTATAATCATATAGGTGCACATAGCCATGCGTATTGAAGCAAGCACTTTTCACAGAATCATTAACGGATTTGCAAGAAATGGAGACCAAATATGTGCAAAGTAATCTCTGAACTTTATGGATTTGAATTGCTTTTACAAGGGGCAAGCCTGGGTCTTCCAGAATGCATATTCTGAAACCCTTCCTCCAGCCCTGCAAATTGTATATGATGTGGTCACTGAGATTACACTACTACTGACAGTTATATTGTGTAGGTATTTACCTGCAGATATTTGTCTGTTCTTTGTCTCCAGTTAAGACCTTTTTATATCTGGAACTTGCTTTGCAGTCAGCTGCAGTTCTGAACATACAAAGAGGTTTGTATCAACAGGAATATGGCAACAGAGATTCAAGCCAAGTAATTTTAGATTCTCCAGCTTTCTCATTCTTTTCTGAAGTTAAATGTTACTTAAAGGTGTTCACTTAATGTTCTTTGATTTGTGCTGTCTGATAGGTTATGTATGACTGCAATTCACAGAAGTTACCTCCTGCTTTTATTTTTTTGGTTACAAATAAAATGCAAAGCTCAACACATGTTAATGGGACACCCAGAAGGGAAACAAATAAGCAAAACTATGTAAAAGCCACAGAAGTAATTTGGTTTAATTAAATAAGGCCTAACATTTTTATTTCCCTGATGGATGCATTACCTGAATCAATAGGAATGTATAGAGACTAATGGCAGAAGAGTACAAATCCAATCACAAAGTCTTGTCTTTTCACTATTGTACTGAACAACTGCAAAATGGATCACCTGGTAACACTTTCAATTAAAAATCCCAACGACATATTTCACGTAGATCTACAGTGAAAGCAAATGCTAAATAAATACCTATTTACTTGCAACAATCAATTACTGAAGATAACTACTCTTAGTGCAGATTACTACTGATATTACTGATACAGGCCTGTGTCTACTATATAGTAGACATGTTTGTTCTGGTTTGTAATAATAAGTAAGTATTCAACATATAATAAAGCAATCCAGAGCTTTTTATCTTTAAAGCTTTTAAAATGTTCTGCCCTGTCATTTCTTTTCCAAAGAAGAAAATATACCCAAGGCTCTACCATGTACCTGTTGGCCAGATATCCATATCCAGTGAACGCACTGCTACAGCATCTGGTTTTCTCAGGTCAACAAGGTGTTCACAGTGGGGTTTCCTTCTGTGGGTGCCACTAGTGTGCTCTAACCTCACAGCCTTGGCTGCAGCCACCTTAGGGACATTTCCCTGCAGCACATGCAACTGTCCCTTGTGATACTCCCAAAGCCACGAGCGACAGGTTTCTGCTGCTCACCTCCATGTGATAGGTTACTTTTAGGAGAGAGGAGAATGGACCATGGCCAGGACAAACCTGGAATGATGCTGAGCTCCCTTGGCCAGGGGCAGTATCCAGCCCTGTGAAACAACAGCAGCCTGCCTGCCAGGCTAACAGGACCACCGACAGGCCATGCCACCAAGGGGAAAGGTATGGCTGGGCACTGACTGCTGCATGCATTTGTTCCCATGATTTCCAAAGAGTTTGGTCTAAACAAGCCTCCCAGTCCCCAGTGCCAGGCGCTGTGCAAATGCCTCTCCCCAAGAGGGACTGCAATGAGAAGTGCTCACTCATCCATCCACTGTGAGCCACTGTGAAAACAAACAGAAACTGGGAGGAGAGAATGTCGTTCCTCCTTCCTAGTTCACGTGACAGTTTTGGCTGTCCCCCATGCTCATTTTAACCCCTGGCTCCTGTAATGCAGGATAAGTACCTAAACCTTAAAAAGAATGAGCAAAATATTAAAATAGTTTTTGAGCTGCTCCCAGTTGCCTAACAGTCTCCAGCCACCTACCTGGAAATGTTCAGGGAAAAACTAAGCCACGGCACCTTCCCCCAACAAAGGAAGAATACTACGCATTTTCTTGGAGGCAGAACAAAACTGTAATCTTATCCAGTGCTTATATCAGTTGTGTCTACATGGACACAGTGAAATAAGGTCCTAAAAATCATCCTGGAAGTTTTGTAAACAAATAAACTATAAGATCTTATCCGGTGTATAATTTTATCTGCTCAGGTGATAGATTTATTGTGTTAATACGAAACACGACTTTAAAAAATTGTGATTGCTGTAATCTAGCCAGTCTTGATTGTATCAACATTTTGCTGTAAGGCAAGAATGTGACTCTGAAAAATATCCTGATCTTGTGCAATCTGGAACTTCCATGGGAGAGATGTTATCAAGATGTACCCAAACATTAGTTACAACTCAAGAAAAAATAAAAAGAGAGAGAGAGATCTGTATGGCAACACTAAACTGTGTTTATCTTCTTCAAGGCACGGACTCTAGTCCATTGACTGCTAAAGACTGCTTTGTAGGTTTAAAGAATAGTACCTGGTATGAGATTGTGCTCTCTGGTGTGACTGAAAAATACTGTCCACAATGAAGTTTCCTCCAGCCTGCTCTCCCCCTCCTTCTGGTCTTTTTATGCCAAAACAATGTAATTAATATTAACTCAAAAATAAGGTTACATTTCCAGCCATCTGCAGACAGATTCCTCTATATTAAACATTTCTGTAACTCCACTGACTTTAGTACAGAGACTCAGTTTATTTTGGTGTAAGGTGACTCTGCAGATTGCTTCTACAGATTAGAACAAAGCTCTGAAGGGGAGGCTAATGGAGCAGCTACCATTAGAAATGTTCAACAGGTCCATAGGAAAATATAAGATTTAAAAATGTATGAAAACCTGGTAGATAGTTAAGAAGGAATGTTAAAAAGATCCAGGACACACAATATGAAAGTAAGGGAATGATCACTATTTTTGTAAAACAGCTTTTTAAAGAGAAGCTGCTCATCTAGAAATTATCCTATGGCTCAATATATCTGATTAACATCATATGTTAGTCCATTCCCTCTGGAATTGTTATTGCCCCTGGTGTTACTTAGAGAAGATCAAGGCTGGGTAAATAAGCTTTTAACCCATGCTAACACTTTTTATTTTACTTTAAATAGTTGCGACCATTCCCAAAAGCAATGAACTTATACTAAGTAAAAGGTGAACTTGGACAAAATGTTGGAGGGAACCGTGTTTTGCCAGCAGATCTCCGATCCCTTTACACACAAATTCTGAACACCAACAACTGTGTTCATGGTTATCCAGGGAGTCTGGCCACAAACCTGTTTTACTGGTTTGCATAAAGGGATCAGTCAAACTGCTCTAGTGGCAGTACCTTGTACATATGCCTATACTACAGGGTACTCACAATCACAACTGCCAAGTCTTCACTATACCTGAAGTTGCATTTCTTAGTCCACAGAAAGGTATTTACTACCTCTAAATTTTTAGTTTGTGGCACCTACTTTAAACACATTATTAATATTACCTTAAGGAACATGAAATATCAGTGGCTCCTTCTGAAACACCATTGGCTTTTGCTAACCTGAAGCAAATGTACCTGAGGATACTAAGGTCTTACACTGATCAGCCTTGGGGCAATCTCATAGCCTTCTTTATAAACTTTGGAAAATGCAGTCCCAAAACCTAATTCCTTCTCTGAGGGGCAGTCACTAGTAAGAAAGGCCTTCATCTGAGGTGTTGTTTTCCGAGTGGCTAGAACTGCCAAGGCAGAACTACAACCAGCACACATCTGTTGAGAAGGCTGAGGTTTCACGATGGATTACACTGGATCATTTGACGGATCAGTTTAAGATATGATCAGGCTGGGTGTGATCTGTGTGAAATTAGCAGGAGCACAGAGTAGGTTTTTGTGCCATTGTTGAACATGCCACTCAAAACACCTTTATTCCCCAAGAAAGCAGCTTTGGAAGGTGGCCTTGCTGGCTAGTGTAGCCTCTTGCTCTTAGCCTTCTACTCTGGCATGCTTGGTAGCCTGCTTGCTTTCTAGGAGATTATTTGATGAGATATGTTTTTTCTCAAGTACATGACTGTGTTCTGCTCACAATGCTGCTGCTAGTGGATTGCAACAGTCACACCCATCAGCAGGTAACATGCCTCTCCAGGCCTTCTCCTGCCACACTGTGTCTGTGTAGGCGAGAGAGGGATGGGTGGTGACTGTAGTTCAGGCTACAAAGCAGGGAGGATCATGAAAAGGCGTTTATGTTCACAAGCAGGGAGACAGTATTCACAGGGCTCACTTCTGAGCTTGGCCTTCGTGTGTTGCATCAGTAAATGAATGCACTCTTCCCCTAAATGCAAGGAAAAACGGTCCTAGTCATCTGTCAACTGGTCCTGGCAGCTCCAACTTTCTTCCTGAGCTGTTTGGAGTAGCAAGGTCATCAGTCCTCCTAGAATTCTGTGACAATACATTGCTTGTTCGCAATCCACACTGTCTTGATTTGATGCACGCAAGGAGCTTTGCGTGCATGGGCTTCAAAGGCTGTGGGACGTACAGGTCTTCATCAGCCAAAAAAGGTACCGTACTGTTGTGTTTTCAGGCCATGGTAGACCTCCACTGGTATGTGACTGTCGTCGGTGGCAGGCAGCATGGGCAGCTGCATGACACCCGCATGTCCCACAGCTCTAGCCGGGCTGAGCTTATTCAGTCCTGCTTGTAACAGCCACAGGAGCCTTGGGCATTAACAGAACTGTGAAGTTGCTACCTATGTGTGGCAATACCAACTTTGTGTGCCCCCTGCTTCACAAAGCCACTCACAACCATCAAGACACCTCACCAAGGGACCTCAGTTACTGCCTTGGTGACTTCCGTGGGACGCTGCAAGGTGCATTTGGTGGTCTGAAAGGGAAGGCAGAAGCCTATTTGGATCGCATTCGAGGCTGACTCAGTTAGTCAATGAGATAATTTTTCTTTTCCTATATTTTACAACAAATGGAGGATGGGATCATCCCACTCAAGGGGGAAATGGAGGACCTGTTTTTCTTGATTTGCTACTTATGAGAGCAAGAAAACTCTATATCATTGTTTTGTAGGGAACCTGAAATGTTTGGCATGTCATATTTTCTGAGTTTGTAGCTCCTTCTTTCTGTAAGTGTTTCCCCCAACACCATCTCCCATTTGCTCTTGTCTTATTCTTTTTCATTTCTTCCTCCTCCACCTTTTCCCTTCCACTGTGACCGGCTGTGTATGGCAGACAACATGCTCTGCACAGATCTTAATGCTACCCTACACCTTGGTGCCTGAGCCTCTCACCTGGAAGGCAGGCTGCTTGTGCAAACAGTGCAGTGAAACAGAAAAATTTAATTGGTATGAATTGTGCAAACAATGATATCAAATGCAAAGAGTGATAAGAACAGAAATCAAATGCAAACAGATTGCATGAGCAAACTGGAAAAGTAAATGAAGTCACTGATAGTAAAAAAAGAGTACAAACATTAAAGGAAAATAACACTAGCAAAGGTGCATAAAAATACTGAAAAAAGTCATAAACCACTACAAAAATGTAAAAGTCAATCAAGTGTGTAGGCAGTGACAATTCTCACAGTGCAAATATTCTGTAGTGTTGACAAAATGCGGGTGGTAACATTCATGGTACCATAAAAGGAAGATAAAACTGAAGAAATAAACCAAAAGGTGAAAATGATACAAACTTGTGTTGGCACTTGAAACAGTGACCACCGCTAAACATGGCAACAACCACCAAAACTGCTTCTGCAGGAAACAACTGCTCCAGGAAGAGCAGATAGGCTGAAGGCAAGGTGCAAGGGCTGGAGGGTGACACGCAGGCTGCGTGGTTGAGGGTGGCTGCTACGGCCTCCATGGCAGGCAGAGTCCCAGATGACCTCTTGCTCCAGCAGCTCTGGCCACTGGGAGGTGACAGGGGGTGGGAGACATGCTGGTGTTACTGCTGTGCAGGGAGCAGACAAGTGGCCTGTGGGGAAGGGTACTAGACCTTAGGTGAGTGCCTAAGTGACCTGATGTCCTGATTTCAGCTGAGATAGAGTTAATTTTCTTCCTAGTAGCTGGTATAGTGCTGTGTTTTGGATTTAGGATGAGAATAATGTTGATAACACACTGATGTTTTAGTTGTTGCTAAGTAGTGCTGACACTGGTCAAGGACCTTTTCAGCTTCCCATGCTCTGCCAGATGCACAAGAAGCTGGGAGAGGACACAGCCAAGACAGTTGATCCAAACTGGCCAAAGGGATATGCCATACCATATGATGTCATGCTCAGTATATAAACTGGGGGGAGTTGGCTGGGGGGCAGCGACCTCTGCTTGGGAACTGGCTGGACATTGGTCGGCGGGTGGTGAGCAATTGCATTGTGCATCGCTTATCTTGTATATTCTATTTTTTTTCCCCCTTCCTTTTCTGTCCTATTAAACTGTCTTTATCTCAACCCACAAATTTTACTTTATTTTTTTCCTTCCGATTCTTTTCTCCATCCCACTGGGGAGGGGGTGAGTGAGCAAGCGGCTGTGTGGTGTTTAGCTGCCTACTGGGTTAAACCATAACACCTGGATAGCCATCTGGGGAGAAGCCCTAGCAACAGAGCAAGCACACGGCTGGAGTACTGCACCACAGCATTGTTGGCAGAGCCCCTGACTGCATTTGTGTCTTGCAGTTATTATTAAAAGCACACATGGAAGGAAAGAACCTGATGAACTGGCTAGGTGCGATATTGCTGGCCTGATCCATCTCTTCAACCCAAGAAAGCCCTAGAGATGCTGGGAAAATTCCTGACTAGTATCAAAACACTGCTTTGCTCTGCAATGCTCTCCTTTGCCAGGCATTCTCTTTCCTCCTCCTCCCTTGCAGCCAGCTTCTCCAACAGACAAGGAGAAGGTCTCCTTTCCCACCTTCCTCCTCTGTTGAAGCATCTGACTTGCTGAGTTCTGGTGGGTGCTGGCTTACTCTTGTGGGCCAAGCTGATCTGCTGGGCAGGCAGACCTCCAGCCTACGTTCTGCCCTGGGGACTTCTGCTCCTTCCCTCCTCTTCTTGCCTGGAATACATGAACTGAATCACAACACACTGTTGTACAATGTTTCTATTGTCCCATCCTCTGCACATTCAAATTTAAACATCTTCAGTCACAGGGAAATAAATTTTTGTATCATTAAGTAGAATAGCATAAATTATGACCACGTAGCTTCTCAGTTTGGAAAGACTTTGCCCCAAAGAAAAAGGCATCGTTCCAGGTCATGGCAGAGTGACATATTTCCCCTGGCTTCAAATGCTGATGAGGAGCAGAGGTGAACTGAAGAGTGGGTAAATTCACACAAATGGTGAGTGTAAAATTGAGCAAATTTTGTGGTCCAAATTTGGAGGGGAGAAACTCTATGTACTTGTGTATGCCTTTGGTACCACAGCAAGGAAGCTACAAAGCTCCAGCTACATACTAGGAAGCCTGTGCTTGCCTGCTCTGCTTTCCTGTCCAAGAATGGATTGACAATATTGTGCATTTTTTCTATATTTTATTTATAATTCCAGCTAGAATTTTAAAAATGCAGAAAAACATAAGTACCTGGAAACAATTTAACCAATTTTCTCTCTAAGACAAAAAAAAAAAAGAATTCTGGTTTTTGTTGGAAGGAAAGGTGAAGATTTAAGCCTCTGCTCCAACCCTCTGTCAAGACTTGGTATCCCATCTTCAGATTTAGTTCTTCTTAATACTAGCTACTCATCTCAGTTTACTCAGTTTTATGACTACTATAATTTAACAATAACGAGATACAAACCACAGATGGAATATTCTGTCTAAACAAAATGTATTTATATTTGCACAATGTTACAAAAACTCCTTCTAATATAAATGCCTTGTTATTTCCATTCTGCTGTGTTTGATTTTCAGTATTAAACTATTCCTGTGATTCATTAATACCATGTCCAAAATATATTCCAGCTAAAATGTTTAGGAATACTTTCATGATATATGTTAGTATATATAGCCATATCTTGAACATGAGAATAGTAACTACTTAGTCTCAAGACATGTAAAGATCCAAGAGAAATTACCCACAGTACCTGTAATTGGAGTTCTCTTAAAGGTCATGACCCTCTATAGATCCACACTTACCCTCCTTCCTCCTCTTGGGATTTGGAATACATTAGGCTTAGGATGGATTGTTTAGTTCTCTTTAGACCATAAAGAAACTGATGAAGAATAAGTCACATGGTGCTCCCTGTAAGGCTTGTATATAACTTAGCATATATAAGCCAGCCTGACAGATGGCCAGAAATAAGGTTTCCAGTAACATTATTCAAATATTGCACTAGAGGTAATCATGATCTTCAAGTTATTTCAGTTACATAAAAGTAGTTTAATTTCCTTCTACTGTTACAGCATCTACCAAGCATCTTCTTTTAAGGATATGAAAGTTGGCTTGGCTAATAGACGATACCACTATCTTTGACTGAAATATCGAACAAATGAAAAAAAAACAACCCAGAAAATATTTTTTTTTTGATGTAAGAGGATTGCAAAAGAATTACTGTAGAAACTTCTGGTTCTCAACTATGACAATCATGCAACACTTTATTTATCATCCCAGGTGGGGCTTTCATGTTTTCTATGCAAAAAATTGCTACTTTACCTTACCTCTTCAATATTGAGTGCATGAATGTAAAAAGCTGGTTTGAAGTTACAGCTTTCAGTGTAGATAGCAGTTGCTGTATTATAACTCTGATTTCATCCTGAATATATAAAAAAGCTTACTTTTTCACAAAGATCTTTTCCCCGCTTTGTTATACTTTCAGTTATTTATTTCAGCATCACATAGTATTAAAATGCCTCCATAGAAAAGGTCACTCTTTTTCCTTTCAAAACATTTCTTTGCAGTTTCTGTTCCCAGAGGTACACATAGAATCAACAATCGATAAGAGAACATCACATAACACTCTGACTTACCTTTGAGGAATATTGTTTAGGTCAACACATTTTATCAGGGAAAGACTTTTACAGCCAATCATTTTCCTTTTAATGACATTTTCTAATCACTAGGTAAATTTTCCTCGAATAGCAATAATACAGCTCAGTTATTCAGTTTGATGCATTTTAATAGGAAAAAAGCACTTAAAGACTTCATTCTGATAAATCCTCTTTTCCTGATTGCAGCCTGTTTTTTATGAATTGAAGTGCTCACTTGTTATAATTCTGAGAATTCTTGAAATTGGTAGAGACTTAGGATGGCTTAGTAAGTTTCCACTGCACCGTGTAACCAGTAGGGCCCTAACAGGATCCTAACAGTGGTATCTTGGATTCTCTTACCATCTCTGAAATCTTGAATTTTAGTGAAGAAAGGCAAATCCATACAGTTCTGCTATTTAAGATCAAGTACATCTATTTAAAACCACTGATCAAAGTTCAGGAAGGCTTTCTGATGACGGTGATACATCTTTCAAAGCAGTCACAAAACAACTTAGAAGAGCTCCTTCAAAAGGCATGGTCGTGGGTTGCTGTGAACAAGATCACTGTTCATGGGCCACTGTCAAAAACAAATCTAAATGACACATAAAATAGTTAACCTTATCACTTTCTCAATTTACTGCAAGATGTGGAAAGAGACAGAAAAAATTGTGGGTTTGGAATCATGTTAGTCATGAGGAGATATATCAAGGTTATCGATTTCTATGTAATAGGAAAAAATAATTTTAAAATATACATTCATCAATCACTGTAGTACTTGGCAATTTCTATAATCTAACTCCTGTTCTCCAATGTGGTATGAACAAACATTGCTTTCCATGGAGACATATATGAAAGCCATTTAAGAAAAAAATATAATCTTTACAAACTACCTGCTCAGTTTCTGTATTGCAGACAAAAAACCTTGTTGAAATAACATCATGTTTGCATAGCGCATCATGCCCTCAAAAGTCTGATTATGCCAGCCACGAGGTTGTTCAACCAGTCATATGCATTATGATCACATACTTTTCGTAGGTTATTTTTATTATTCCGTACAGAGAAAGAAAGCATGTTCAATATTTTATTTCCTCTTCGTTATTCAGAGCATAGCCCTATGCTTAGGATACATCCTTCACACCTTCCATTGCATTAAAAAAAGATTAATTGCCTCATGAGCATTTCTATGCCACTTACCAACTTATGCAAAAGATGTAAAGAAACTTTAACATGGAGTGTTGTATTTGCTCCATTTACTTCAGTTTTTCTCACACAGTCACTTAGTGGAAGAAAAGATTAAGTATGCTGGATGCAACAAACAGGAAGAATACCAGTCATTGACACTTTGTTATGCAGTAGGACAGATAAGAGAGGGGGTGGCTAGGGCTGAGAATATGTAGGTTTAGTTCTGGGAGGCCAGCTTGCACTGTCCTTGTGAAGGAGTTGCACAGAGGGATGAGATCGCCCAAGCAGCATAGAGAACCAGCTGGAGATCACATACCCAGATGTAACTCCTAATCTTCACTTTGTGACTTGGTACTCCACTGAGCCCGTGATGTGCTAAGCATAGGCTTGGAGAGCCTAAAAGTTACTGTATGTACTTGCATTGCTAGTAAAATTTTACTGCTGGAGAAGCTTACTTTCATGCTTTTATTATTGTGGAAACTTGCTCAGAGACCTTATATTGTGGCATCTCTGTGCCATGACATCCAGGCTGAGTTTACAGATCTGAAAGAGCCCAAGATGCTCATCCAGTGGATGGTAAGCTGCCAGGAAAAAGTAGAGGGCGTGACTCAAAAAGATTCGCAGAGCAATCAAGCGATAAATGACCTGTGACGACTGATCTGCACCATTTTTTTTTTTGCTTCAGAAATTATCTTAGCAGCCTGCTGATAGTACGGGAAAAGAAAGATTACTTGTACCACAGTGACTGAGCTTCCTTTTCTTCAATTCCAAGCTGTGCATGCTACAAGTTCGGCGTAGTGCAGGCCAAGTGTGTAAAGCTTAGTGCTACTGTGAAGCATTCTGTGCTATATCTGACTGAGATTAACAGTGCCCTGCTGGCAGTAACTTACCTGTCAGTTCAGGTTTGGATGCAATATCTAACATAACATGTTTAAGAAAATTGGAAGAGGCACAGGAAACTGTCTAGACCAGAGAAATAGACTCGATGCCATTGCTAGTGCTATCAGGGTCAGTATAGTTTTCTTTTATCTGAATTTGAGTGGAAATCAGAAGAAAATCATAGGAATCAGTTGAAAAGACCATGGCCACCTAAAGACATTTAGCAAGGAGCCTCTAAGAAGAGGTTCAGAGATCAGCGAATGTCTTTTGTAAATATGCTTATTGTGGGCATTCGGTTTCTGAAGAAATAAATGCCAAAGGATGGATGGACGTTATAATGGACCTCTGTGGTTAGTGAGATGGCTTCTGTGAGAAGAGGTTTTCCAGACAGACTTTTGGAAGATGCAAATCAAACAGAGCTACCACAGGGTTGTAATGCTAACTCCAAACCTGACTGGTTACCTGTTAAAGGAAGGACGAATGAGTGCCTTTTTGTTCAGTGCTGTGTGCACACACATTATGATCTTCACTGGGAAACCATACAGAGAAGTGAGAATGCCATGAAGGCCCATTCACTGGCCCTGAGTTTGAGGATATACACGTGTAAGTCCAAAGCATTTGATCACTATAGTCTGCAGACAGCTCAAGGGCACTCCCTAACCTGTCTGAAGAATGAAGAAAGCATGAGAGTAAACCTGATGCACCTTTCTGTCTAGTCCCTGTTTCAGCTATGCCTTTCCCTGCTGGGAGCTCTTCTAAACTCTGTAACTTCTGATGGAGAAAGGCAATTATTCAAGGAGATCAAGCATGGCAAAAGTGGTGGCGAGGGAGGAATGTTTCAGCTTTTCTTCACTGCTTTTTTCACTTTTCTTGTTCTGTGGAGATGGACAATGGCAGGATTGTCTCAAAGGAAGGGTTTCTATTACTGGCTGCCTGGGTTATGTTTGTAGAAGACAGAAAAGAAGCACAGTAAAAAGAGAGAAGATGTCTTGAAAGGGTATGCTTCCCCTCCTCCTGATGCAGGTGCACCTTAGGAAGCAAATCTAGACATTATGTTTTATGTGTGCCAAAGGCACTCAGGAGCAGAAAAAAGATTGCCCTGAGTGAAAATGTGCTTCCTTGTGATCAGAGGATTACAAACTAGAAAAAGAGTACATAATAATTTTTTTTTTTTGAGAGGTTGTCATGGTTTAACCCCAGCCAGCAACCAAGCACCACACAGCCACTCACTCACTCCCCCAGTGGGATGGGGAGAGAATCAGAAAAAAGGTAGAACTCCTGAGTTGAGATAAAGACAATTTAATAGGACAGAAAAGGAAGAGAAAATAATAATANTCGCCTCCCACCTTCTTGTGCACCTCCAACCTCCTTGCTGGCAGGGCAGTATAAGAAGCTGAAAAGTCGTTGACTAGGGTAAGCACTGCTCAGCAACAACTAAAGCATCAGTGTGTTATCAACATTATTCTCATCCTAAATCCAAAACACAGCACTATACCAGCTACTAGGAAGAAAATTAACTCTACCCCAGCAAAAACCAGGACAGAGGTTATATTTTTAAAGCATACTCTATTGGACAAAATACCTAGGACAAACGGCTCTGGATTGGTACATGAACAGAATGAACCTGCAAGGTGGTGGTGATATGAAACTGACGTTGTAAGATATGTTCTCATAAGTGATTCAGCTCTGTTTACAAGATAAATCTTATTTTCCTGCAAACAAATCCACAGACAACCCTGTTGTGTTTTCAGGCTAAAATGATGCAAGGGAAAAATAAATGTCATATTGATAACTTGTTGCTGTGTTAAAGGGCTATAAAAGATTCAGCTAAATCCAGTTGAAAAATGTCACCGCAGACACAATTCTTTGGTTACTCTAGGAACTTTAACATAGTTTGTTTATTGTGGGCAAAGAACTTAAGGAAGGTACAATGATAGCATCAAACTCGTCTGAAATATTTGTGTTAGCATAAAAGACCCGTTGCCCTCCTCCCAACATTGTGTCTGCCTCCTCAACTTGGCCTCTTAAAAGATGGGCAGAATAGTATTTGGTGCATTGCACCTTGTGGAATTAAACAAGTCTGAAGAAAACTGCTCCAGCATCTGTCTTCTTTCGAGCAGATTGTCAACAAGAGGAGGGGGGAAGGGAAGAAGGGGAAACTTTGAAAGGATGTTTTAAACCCTCCAGATAAACTGTCGCTTTGAGCCTTGACAGCTCAAGAACTTGACACATGCGTCTGCTCCCTGGAGGCTGTCCGCTGCACGCTTGGCAAGCTGATCACGGCTGCTGAGCTGTGACGCCACAGTGCTTGCCTGACCTGACATAATGGGCAGCTATTTACTGCAAACAAGGTAGATGGAAGAACATAGACTTAAATGATGCTCTGGTGTTAGAAGGAATCCACTAGGGCCCCCAGTCAATCTTGAGGTTTTTTTTTTTTTTCTTCTTCCTTTCTTCTCCTGCTTTTTCTGGGATTGTTTATTCTTTCCCCAAGGAGCAGGTGACTGTGGCACAGCACTAAGTCTCCCCTCCCTGGATCAATAGAGTAGGTTAAAGAAACAATTGTAGGACAATAAGCAGAAAAAGAAAATGAACTTTGGATAACCACACCAACAGTTTGTTCTGCTTGTTTTTCATCTATTACTGTGAAAAGTAAAAAACCAAGCCCCTGGAGGGCCTGCAAGAATGCTGTCAGCTTCATTCCAACATGCAAGCAAGATCACACTTGATTGGTGAAGAGCAGGAGTCAAAAGCTAGAGTGAACCCTACAAAGATTGTGTCTATGAATCCAACTGGATCTGGTGTCATGTATTTCTTGCACACCACACTTTCATTCACCTATGAATGTGTTAAGGAAGATGTGCCCTACATTTCTGCCTTCCACTCTAGCAAGCAAGGTAGCAAGTTCAAGAAAACCCTAGCTTTTTCTTTTAGCATGCCAGCTGCATAGTACACGCAGCATTCTCCACTGATGTAAAACACTAACAGCATTGATCCAATATGCTGGTTTAAATCAGCTGAAAAAGTCGTCCTGCTTAGCAAATGCAAGCATACACACGACTATGGTGATTAAAAAAATTTAGAACTATACGACATTGGCGTAGGTTCAGCAAAAACCTAAGGGTAAGACAACCCACTGAAAGGTTCAACTTAATTGTATGTTTCCTGACCCCTCTCTGTTTTTATGATGTTACTAAATTTCATTGTTCTGCGTAAATGACTTTGGTTTTTAGAATAAGTTTAGTAAAAGAGTGTCAAGAGATCTGTACAAAAGCTGTTCTTTCATTTATTTACTAAAGAAGGTTCTGATTTTACAGTCGATTTTGGCAACTATTCGCATTCATATAAGGCCCATTAACTTTAACATATTTGCATATACATCCAAGTGAAGTGCTCTGATGGGCTGCAGTCTTTAAATTCTACAAAATACAGAATTTTATACTGCAGGCATACTGATTTCAGACATTATCAAAAGTAATACACTTCCATTATAATCTCCCCATGTAATGTTTTATACATGCTACTCCTTAAAATATTTATTACTTCATTGATGCACTCTCCAAACCTAGATCCTCTGAAGCCTTATTAAAATCTTAAGCTTGAGCTAATGTGCATAATTTAGATGCTAATTATGAAGTAGGAAAGGGCACTGCTTGCTGATAAACTCTATTAGAAAAGCCTAATTACACAAGTATCTCAATAGCAGGTGTATTTAAAAAGCCAGCTCCCATACCATTTACTGCAAGACAGTTGAGTCTAGGACTGCATTCAGCTGTGCTGTGGATGGGAAACTGAAGTAGTGATGCAGTGGTGGCTTCATGCCATAACCTGGAGATATGCCCCAAGGCATTAATGATGTGATGGGCAACTAAGGTATGGCTGCTTCAGCCTTCTCTATCTTGACATAAACCCTCTCTTGTTTTACATCCACAATTTCACCGGGCATTGTTCAGGATCCCTGTGTTATCTTAATCAAAATTTACCTATCGAAGACCTAAAAGGAGTAGCACAAAAAATCATGAGTTCATTTGTCATGTGCACGTAGATTAGGTCCACCTCTATGCATGGAAGAGCTGGTCTCTGCACGTGCCACACACAGTACAACCTCATCAAATTTGTCTAAAAGAGGACTACATCTTTTCCATTCCTGCAAATCAGGCTAGAGGATAAATGGACGAATCTGGCTTTGCACAAACACCAAACACACACTTGCATTTACACACAGATAAAGCAACACTGAAATACAATTGTAGATAGATTTGTAGCTATCTAACATGCACCATCATCCATCTGCATGTTGGTATGACATGCATATTATATGCATCCAAAGGATACTATCAAGGAGTATGCAAATGATGGTTTGGAAATAAAAAATGTTGTTTGATCAGAAGCTATAGCATATGTGACTAAGCATGGAGAGACTGACAGCAGTATAAGACTGTATTCCTTCAGTACTACAGTGAAGAATCACATGTGTATTTTTTATACTGGGATACATTCATTGCTGCCCCTATTTTTGTCACAATTACTGTGATACAGCTGAAGCATACACTGTAAAGCCCCTTGAATAAATGTCATGTTTTCCCATGTCTTCTGTGAAGAGATCAGTATACTTCAAGAAGAATAATAAATAACAACGCATGGATTTTTTCCAATAGGTGGATGGTGAATTGAATGATGAGCTGTACCATGCATTAGTGAGCTTTGCTAAAGCCACCACAGTTCCCACAAATAACAGTTTATGCAATACTTTGGGAAACATTTTGCTTTGAATGAATTCTGTCTTCCTTCCAATTTTTAGCATAAGGATTTCCACTTGTTGTTTATCTTAAGAACTTAACTAATTACCATGCAGATAAGCAAAGAATAACTGAAAAAAATTTTGTAATGAAATTTAAGTTAGGATGTTCACCACCTCAACAAGAAATACCATTATTCATCCTTTTCAGATTGTTGGGTTTTGACTGAAAGTAGAAACCATTTCACTATGAAGAGATAGCAGATTCTAGAGCCACAGTTCCCAAGCTGTACTGGATTTTTTCTTCCTAGCACAAAGGAGTATTTCCAACTTCATAATGAAACACAGAAAGGATGTTGACTACAGACTCACCCATTGTTGCCAATGTTTCCCAGACTGCCACAATTACACTGGGAGAATTAACCAGAAAATTAAAAACATCTGCAGGAGGAATTGTCTGTACATTTGTTTCACACTGTTTGTACTAACACGGTAAAGTTATTTCAGTTTCAGGAATGTCTGAAAATAACTCCCTCTCTGTTCATACAAGGGCTGTATAGAACAAAAATCTCCCACTGAAATGGAACAAAACATCCACTGACAGATTTTTTCAGTGATGCCAGGCCATGCTCCTACTTCATGTAACAATACAACACATGACAGAAACATAAATTGATACATATATGATCAAACTCCTGAAGGATTAATTAGTAAGGTCAACCCCAGGGTGACATCAATACTTTCAGAAGTATCTGAAAGAGATCTAAAGGGGAAAAAATAATAATAATAATAAAAATTGTTCTAAACGCCATTTCACCTGTGTATGTCCAAATCATCCTTTCTGTGTAGGTCCTTGTCTTTGGCAGACCTGTACTGCTGGACCTCTGGGAGACTTCACAGTGAGTGTTACCAGTTTCACGGCACCATGCAAGAAATCCACAATTCCAGCCATGTGGTGCTTTCCCTGGCAGCAGAAAATGGCTGCATCTGTTTACACATTTTAGAAGCTATCTGCTAAATTACAGGGACAGTAACATACTAATTCCCTGGTAGGATCAGCCACTTGGAGTAACAGTATATTTCAAAGGACAAGGCTTTACACTGGTTGCAGAGGAACTGAGTTCTGGATTTGATTCAGTAGTTTGCTGTATATGTTGTCCTAGGGAAATCACCTCTTTGTGTCATACTCCATCTGAACGTGGAGGATATGTTTTATATTCTTAAACATTACAGGGATGTGACTGAAAGTTTACTGAAACTAATGGAATTCAAATGCTTTAGAAGAGCTTGACATCAAAATTGAAAGTCTCATGAGGCAGTTTCTGTTTAATCAGGTGAGTATTTTAACTTTCATATCTTCCTTCAAGGTACTGAGTTTTGGCTTCCTCATAATTTTACAAGTTCCTACACGGCCAACAAAATCTCATCTTCACAAATGTGACACAACCCCTGTGTAAGCCTCCAAGCTCAAGCCTATATCCCAGTATTTTACTTCATGCAGAGAGCCTTCAGTGTCATCAACAGTTACTGGGAAACTTCTGCCCCCTTTGATCCCTGGGATGTCCACCCTCCCATGGCCCATGCAGTTCAAAGGGTGTCTGATATCCTTTGGCTAGAGTGTGGAGGATGTACTGAGGTGTCCCTGGGCCCCATTTTATAGACTCACCCATCCCTGGCTGAGGAACATC
>VYZW01047974.1:22246-56355 GCA_013401315.1 Balaeniceps rex
TCCAGCCTGTCCAGGTCCCTTTGGATGACATCCCGTCCCTCAGGCGTGTCAACTGCCCCACTCAGCTTGGTGTCACCTGCAAACTTGCTGAGGGTGCACTCGATCTCGCTGTCTATGTCATTGATGAAAATACTAAACAGCACTGGTCCCAGTACAGACCCCTGAGGGACACCACTTGTTAGATCTAGTTTGTCTAATAGTTTATGTTCTTTATTCTATGTTCTGAAAGAGGGCAGTTAAAATAAAGCCTTTAAACTATAATCATCAGTACATAACCGACCTGAGGTGATAGATCCAGAGAGGCTGAGCTTTAAATACCCTTTAAGTAGACTTAATTGGAAGGTTGCCTTGCTACGTTAGCAGTTGCACAGGGCTTATTTAGCCGTCTTGAGAATCTCCAGGTTCTTGCTGTTTGAACAGGTGGGTAATTTTGGATATTTATCAACAAGATTCATTGTACAGAATTTCTCTGTAAGTAGCATATTTTTTAATGTTTCACCATGCTACCATTTTTAAATTTCTAGTGTAACTTTAAAAACCTAGTAAGTTTAAAATTTCAGGCTATAGTGCAAGAAGTTGTAATCTTTTTAGCCCTTTTTGGTTTAAACAGTTTATATCTTTATAAAATAGTATACAAATCCATCATTATCACAATCAATTTCAGGTATAATACTGCTTTTTAATTATTCATAAGTTTTGTTGGATTCTTTCGTAGCAAAATTTTGTAATATGTCATAATCTCATCTGAAGTAAAATACTGTTAGCAGGTATGATTCACCCTGTGTGGTACTCCAGCAAATTCTCACACTTTATCAAAGATTAATTCTGGATTATTTATTCCAAGCCTAATAGATCCTTGTCTAAAGTCTCTAGATCTAGTAATGATATTTTGTTCAAATAAGATGGTATTTTTCCCTGTAATACTTTCATTTTACGCTTCTTCTGAAGTGAAAGTTTTCCTCCCAAAGTCTAGTTGGCCTAGTGTATTGAGGCTTCACAGCAAGTATATAAATCTGTGATTATGTCACCTGAGATGCCTCAGTGGGAACCACTAATTCTAAGAACCTCGGAATAACAGGTTATTCAGTTGTAAATGTCCAATTTTAAGAATCTAGTAGAACTGAGCCTTGGTGCTGTAGTCACTTTAAAGCTGTGAGCAATACTAGCACAGAGAACCTCCCTGAAAGCATGGTGGCTTGTGGTCTCAGGCTCATTGTTTGCAAAAGAATGCATTAAAAACTTGAGGACATATTTGTTGCTTTTCATCAAATGGAATATAAACCTCCTTGACTGTGTGTAGCTGATTGAAAGCTCCATACAAATGTCAGATTAATGCACTGTAGTTCCTTTCAGCACAGATTGCTTCCCACATGTTTTGGGATGAAGTTACGCATCTCCTGGAGACAACAGCAAAAGTTTATTGACTTGAGCGTGGGCAGGATTTCTGAGTTTATCATCTCATTTTTCGAGTAGTCCACTGAAATACTTAAGAATAAGCAGTAGAATGCAGGCAGGTCCATAGAATAAAGTTTGGTTTGGTTTCCATATGATGTCCAGCCAAACAAATTCTAAAATCTGCATAGCTCATTGAATTTCTTTTGCTCCATTTAAATCTCTCTTGCAATAGCTTCTTCTAATTGTTAACCATAAACTCATTATTTATGTACATGTCTAAATAATGTTAAAAGCTTTCATTTTAGAAGAGGTGAAAGGTCCCATTTTCCCTATTAAAAATGTACAGAGAAAAATGACACTGCAATATTATTATTGTTTGTTTTTCTGACTCTCAAATAGTTTTTAATTCTCTGTTGATGATAGTGCTTTGATCCTGGAGATGCCTGGCTTGAGAACAAAAGTGGGTTCATTAATGACCCATCTTTCAGTGTGCTTGAAGCATCAATTTTTGCTCAAGCAGCACATTGTTCATAATATTTTTGTAGCTGCTGACTGAATCCTAAGTCATCTTTTCAGCTTTAAAAATAATGCATAATATTGCCTGTTTAATAATGCAGTGGAAAAACAATAAATATTGGTCAGTGCAGATTTCTCAAAAATCCAGCTGTTATACATTTCTGGTTACTGTCTGCTGACAGTAGTTAAGTAAAAACTAAGAGTCATTTCCTGCATGTAATGAATCCATGTGCACAGTGCACATTATAGTAATGTGTAATCAGTGTATATTATAACACAATATATATTTTGCTTTGTATTTTTCTTCATTAAAAATATAATCTGCAGAGCATGTGACTGTCTTGTGTATAGTGACAGTTCTTCACGCTCAAGAGATTAGTCACAGAGAGAGATTATCCCGGCCTACAGATGTCTATGTACAGTCTAAGCTGCATTAGCTAGCAGAGCAGTAGCGGGAAGCTTTGCGCTGGACTGGAATGCACTCTTTCCTTCTTCTCCATCTCTTTCAGCTCTCTCGAACAACCGCAAAGATGTGCGACCAGACCTTTTTAGCAGTTGTATTTGGTCCATGTGACAAGTGCTCCAAAGAGAAGCCCCTTAGGGCTGTTTACATCAAATCAGAACAACTCAGCTACTGCTCACTATGTGTGGAAATGGTATGTTATTGATTTTATCAGCCAGAATGTGGAAAGACTGCAAAAAAGGGGGCTTGGATGTATTAATGGTCTGTTATGTTGGATTTTTCTGGACAGCAAATAAGCACTGCTAGGCCTATAGACTGCCAAACAAACACCTCTGCAGACACCTGGTGTTTCCACGAGCCTGCAACAGAGGTGGCCCTGGGGTTCAAGGGTACTTCTTATGATTCTTGATTGGAAAACGGCCATGAGCTTTTTCCCTGAGGGTACCACATTCCTCAGCCGTGCAAATGTTACGTGCCTGTCTAAACTCCGCAGTATATGTGTGCAAGTGTGCTTGGCCTACGATCTTGAGTGTTTCCCGTTACCCTTAACAGAACTTAACAAAAAAAGATGAAACCATTGAAATCAACTCATTCACTAGTGACTAGAGGATGTGAAGTTCATCTAGTCTGTCTCTGTAAAAACGAGACACAAGTGAAGTGCTGTCAGAACTCCTTCATGGCCCACATTTCATACTGAGACCATGTTGTCTCATATGCTGTGTGCGAGTACTTGGGTGAGAGCTGGAAGTAACTACAATGAGGATAAGGTGGGAAAAGGTTGCACAGCAGTGGAGTGTCTTCTGCCACCATGTGAGTGCATCACCACAGAAGATGGTAATAGGGGAGATTAGCAAACCTGCTAGCCTGACCAGCAGGTCCTGCCAGAATGCCTGCATGAAGAAGGGATGACGTTGGAGGCTTTCTAATTTTCAGCAATTACTGGTGAGGTGATATCCCGCTCTCCTGGTAGGGAGCACTGTTCTAGAGAGATCCCAGTGGGTTTTTTTAGATGAAATACAAAGCTAAGGTCATGAACCTATGTGGCAACTAAAGAGTTGGTCTCCAAAACTCCATTTGTAAACCTAAGAATTTTGTTGTCTTGATTATACTCCAACTTGGAGTAGTTTTATTTTATCTTCCTGAACCGTTGTGTATTATCAGTTGGAGAAGACATCCTTCACTGTTTCCTACCCAGAACTGGTCTCTACCATGACTGAGTAGGGTCCAGTAGTTTGTTGCATTTGAGCATCAGGTGAAATGATCTCTGCAGGAATGCTAAAGGTTTAACTAGCTGTGTTTGCAAAACGCTGTTTTACAGGCAGATGAGAGCACTGATTTGGTGGTTGTAGGTGGTGCGGTGTGTACAGTTCACTGGCTGACGCAGCACATCCTCATGCGTTACATTGTTTAGGAGGAAATTTAGATGTAATGACTGCAAGACAAAAGACAGTCCCTTCCCGGTTTATTTGCTTCTCCTGACTTTGAAATTGCTGCTTTGTTCAGGTCCTTCTTGGCCAACGGCCTATAAACAGCTATTTATCCAGTAAATTTTTCCATGACTTGATAAATGCATGCTGGAATTGCAGGAAACTGGCTGGTTATTATTTACAGTTCCTGCAACTTTCTCCTTATTATTCGCATTATGGAAGTTAGACTCCTTCCAATTGAAACAGCTGCTAGGTGGAAGCAGACTGAGACTTCAGGAAGAATTGCGTCAGAACCTAACAGCCTGTTAGGCTTCCTATTAGCATGGCAGTAGGATCTTGGCCTTTCTGGTAGATCTGCCTTTAGCTTGCTTCTTCATATTTATTTTGTAAAATATTTAAAAACAAATATTCAGAACACAGCTAGTGCTCTTTGCACTAGCACTGAAATACATATGGGTAGGGAAATTGTATCCTTTACTTTTTTGAATTGATTTTTTAGAGCTGTGGGTATGCTTTGGCTTATATGAAAATGCACAATACATCCTTGCCACACTTGTGCATGTGTTTGTGGATGCATGTGCATAATGTGGTGTATAGTTGGCTGATCATTTTGCAACTTCCTGATTTGGACATGCAACTCCTAATTTCAGTCCAGCAGATGCACACATGCATTTTCTTCAGCTAGTCCTTGTGATTTCCCCAAAACCAACGTATGTTGAGGGATAACAGAATTGGAAATTGCTGATTCCCAGCGTTGAGATCATCCTACTTCAATTGTTTGCCTTTTAGACGAAATAATCTTTTCCCTCTGGGGTTTTGCCTGCTTTGGAGATTGGTGCTAATCAGTAGAAACTCTGATTGAGTGTTTCTTGGTTTAGTCTCCCCACACAAGTATTAGTAAATTAGCTTACAATTTAAAAAGAGATCAGCTGGTGAATTAGTGAGAGTGAAAACTTATTTTAAAGACCTAACTTTTGAGATAGGCAACAATTTGTGACACACTGTTAGACCCTCCGTTTTCCACAGTGTCCTTGTTAACGGAACGGTACCAGCTTTCTTCCGTGCATTCCCATGCATCATCTGGTGTATTTGCCATGGGTGGAAGGTAGGTTTACGATTGCAGTAATGACTGGTTTTGCCACAATTCTTGATTAATGTTTCTGTAGCAGCTCCATAGCCTTATAGAAAACTGACTACTTTCAGAGTGGTTACCTCAAAATAGCCTCAAAATATATGAAGCCAAGGGTCAGCTTGCCTTTGCTCCACAGGGAAGAATCAGAGAAAAAAGATGTCTTATAAGAAGCTGTCCTTGTTTTGGGCAACTTGGAAGCTCGCTGCTGCTGAGGACATAGCAGCCAGTTTGGAAGTGGTCAGCTTTCTAGGGAATGCTGGCGGTCAGTATGAAGCCACAGCAACAAATACTTTCACGTGCCAGTCGTTACGGCACAATTAATGGATCATAACATTACAAAGTGGAGTTCAGTTACTTGTTGCTGCTTTTCCGTATATTCCACATATCATACCTCCTGTGCAGGATGTTTTCACAGCCTTTTGTCCTGTGCTGATGTGTTTTGAAACTCATCTGAAAGCAGAGACCAGACTAAGAGGACCTGTACTTTATCCACTGCTGCTGACTGAACTGCCACTTCAGATTAAACGTGCCTTCAGCATAGTGAATTCTAATACTGTGTTAATAAATTATTTACTACTTGGAATTTTTTTTAAGCAACTGCTCATACATTGTTAGAAATACACTGCCTTCAGTATGGTTAGATTTTATGAAAAGGGGGAGACAAAAAGCCTTGATTGTTTACCAAATGGTAACATTTTTCTTTTTTAGTTGACCTAGTATTATGTTATTCTCTAAATTAATCCAACCCTGGTTTATTTTATTTAAAGCTCCCAAATGGCCTTACTCTAACCTGTGGTTTTTTGCACAGTTAGCTAATAACTATATGGGTAGTTAAGCAGCTTGGTCAGATGAGCTAAATACTTTTTTTTTTTAAAATGCAAACTAATGAAATACATGTTATGTGTCGCACACTTCCATAGCTCACTCTATTCAGTAGAGGCTTCTCTTTCACCTCGTGGCTCTGCTTATCCCTGTCATCTTGGGACTAGTATCATGTATCAGTCTGAACATGTATGGTTCCCAAAGACTCTCACCTTCTGTGCTGTTCTTTGTAGACTTTTTAATCCCATTCCCCAAGGCGGTGAGACTGTTCACATTGGTAAGGCAACAAAGTCTGGGCTTTTCGCTGTCAGAACTGTGCCAACTATCTGACATACAGATGTTATATAAGCCAAATTCCTTAGAGCTGATGTGTTCCTATCAAGGCAAAGAAATTTCCTACATTTGTTGTTGGATTTAACTTCTGTGCCCCTTCACACTTATCAGGTGTCAGAAATAGGGCGTTTGTCATAGATTAAAATCCTTCAAAAATGAAGTTTCTTCTTCAAAATCTTCTCCTGCCACTCCCCCAGGACACAGCTGCATTATTGAGTTTAATGTAAGTAGGTTTACTTTTTCAGACATGAAGATAACAAACTAGAAGCTTCCTGTCACTTTCCTGCTAAAAGATGCTTTTTTTTGTTCTTTTAGTATCACTTTAAAAATACTGAATTTTTATTTCCTTGGCAGCGTCAGTATGCTGGAAGGCATTTCCAACGTGCTGTTTGCACTTAGGGGACTTTGAAGGATGTTCTCATATCCAGCATTATGTGAACTCCATAGATTATACTACCTACTTTTTCTTTTGTGATACTGAATGTAACTGGATCGATTCAGTTCAGGGTTCAAAATCAAGTTCAGGGTTGCCTACGTGGCCATCAGGCTGGTGGGGTTAAGTCACGCCAGTTTCTGTGGACAATGAGAAGTCTGGAAACACATCCACTGTGTTTGACTCTGCAGCAAAGTAACCCAGCTCCTGCCTGCAGATCCATTGACCTTGAGGCCTTGAGCACACAGCCAGACCAGGGCCTGAATTCAGCCTCCAGAGTGACGGTGAAGAGCCCAACAGTGCTGCCTGTGCATCCCGGTTGGACAGTGACACTGCTGCTAAGCCCAGTGTGGGAAAGGACTTTTATTTTCTCCTGTGTCCAGGATGTGCCCAGAGTCTAAACAACAGCTGCAAACACGTATTTTCTTATCTCCCTTTTCAATCTTGGCACATCTCCAGGTTGAACAATAGCCATTGGATTGTCTATTTTCTGGCTAAAGGGAGACAATGGGAGTCAATATGAGCAAAGTTACTCCATGTAGATCAAGGACAATTACTGTAATAAGAGGACGTTTGCAAGGAACTCCCCGTCCAGAGAACAAAAAGCCGCAAGGCCATGTCCTACGCACAGCTCTTTCTCTGGAAATGTCAGCTGCTCCGTGTGCCCAGCACACGCTCCCAATCTGCACCCAAGCGGGGCCTGCAGAGCCATGGAACTGTGCCCCAGGCTCACGCCACCACCAAACTGCAGGGTTCTTTGTTCCCTTTAGGGGGTTTGGAAACTGGTCCCTTTCAAGGGCTAGGAAGGGCACAGACCCTAATGTGCTTATCTGCGTGCAGGGGAAAGAGGTGGCTGGTTTAAGGGGAAAAAGAAAAAAACCCCTGATAACCCAAAATTTTAAAATGAGTTCAAAGCACAGTAGAGAGATGGGTTCGCACCACTGCATCTGTCCTGCTGGCAGAGGAGCTGGGCCAGAGACCTTGTGAGTGACCTAGTCTCCTAGTCACACCCACCCATAGGGGTATAAGGGAATGATAAAACCTGAGCGGGGATTTCCTAAGCCTGGACAGGATCTGTCTTCCCACTCTGGTATTTTAAAATGCTGTTGGGGTGACCAACGACTTTTTTTTTCTCTTCCCCCCCCAGAGTGTGCAACTTCTGGTACAAACAAGTCTGGGTACAAAGCAGAAACAGCCTTTTGCACGTATTTCTGGGGAAATGACACCTTTAGGCTGTGAGAATGGCTTGGGATGTACAGCAACTATCTGCTGGTGGAAGCCTGTGGGTAGGAGGAGAGCAGGAGGTGAGGCTGGTCCCAGCTGCCTGCCCGGAGGCCGGCAGGGACGCCGAGCCTGCGGTGCTGCCTCTGGCAAGGGCTGCTGGCTCCCACGGGTGTTTTTCCCGGTGCCTGGTCAGGTGCAGGCTGCACTCAGGGCTGGAGGAGCATCCAGTCTGGCCCTGGACGTCAGCATGGCGGGGGGGGGGGGGGAGCCGGGGCCGGCTCCGGCGCCGTTGCTGAGGCAGCAGGAGCCTCACCAGCATCCCCGAGAGCCAGGCAAGCAAACTCCTCCTCCCTCCCGCTCTCATCTCGTCTCTCTCCCTGCTTCCTTTGCAAAGATGGCAACCGAGGGGCTGCACGAAAACGAGACCTTGGCATCGCTGAAAAATGAGGCGGAGAGCCTGAAGGGCAAGCTGGAGGAGGAGCGGGCCAAGCTGCACGACGTGGAGCGTGAGTGGGGCCGGGGCTTGAGGGCCGCGGGCACAGCCGGGGCCCCGGCGGCTGCGCTGGGCAGGGAGCGCCGCTGCCGCACGCCCGGCACCGCCGGCCTGGCCTCGCCCGGTAAACAGGAAAACGGGCTGCTGCCGCCCCAAAATGAGAGCACAGAGGGAGGCCGGGTCCGCCTGGCCGGGAAAGGCGGGCGTCCCGCTCGGGAGCAGGGCGCGGGGAGAGCCGCCCCCCGCGCGCACCCCCGGTGTCACCACAGCCGGTGTTCCCTCTTTGCCGGAGCCCGCTGGAGCGCCACGGGCGCGCGCGCTGCCCTCGGCCGCGCTGCTCAAACAATGCGCGGCTCCGCGCAGGGGTGAACAGGAGGCGGGCGGCGTCGGGGCCACGCAGGGCCGGCCGCACCAGCACCCCGGCCGCCCCCAGCAGCCCGGTCTCCCGCAGCACGCCGGNGGTTCTGAGATTTATTCGCATCCTTTTAGCGCACACCTTAGTGGCAGAAAGAAAGCTTGAACCCAGCCTTGTGGAAGTTGATGGAAATTTGCTTTAATGAAGCTAGGATTTCACGCAAGGTGAAAGGGCTTAAAAAGGAACGTTGTTTCCAAAAACAGCTCCTTCTCCCTCTCTTCCCCCAAGGAAACAACTTGCAGGGACCCAGTGCTGATTCAGGGGTGCGGGGAGGCAATGCTCAAGCTGTCAATGCGTAAGGCTGTTATCAGCTGCAGTTTCAAGATCTGTGGTTAGTGCAACAGAAATGACATGGACAGATTTCAATCCTGCCCTCCCCCCTGCCCCCTTCCATTCAGGAAAAAATAAGCTAACCTTATTTTTATGGAGCTTCTCAAGTAGGTATTAATTCATCTGTCCTGAGATATAAAAATAATTTTATTTTTATTATTTCATTTTTATAATTACAACAATAGAATATATTGCAGATCTTTTTTTTGAGAAATACGTGTAAATTACTCTATTCCTCTGAAATCATATAGCTCACTTTATTAGAAATATTAGTGGATCATTAAAACTTCTATTTCATCAGTTTTGATGCCTTAAATGTTGAAAAGGAATCTTTTCAGTGATTTAGGATCCTTTTCCTTATCCAGTGATTTAGCTCTTAAGTGTTTTGTAAGACTGAGGGACTGGCAAGCATTCTTAAATTTTGGGTGGAGGAAGGTTAAAAGATTTTCTTCTGGAGTAAATAGAGCATTTTCTTGTCTAAATTAGACAATCATATGTTATATGAGGGTCCTATTAATAGGAATCATTAAACAAATGGAGATGGCCTCATTACAGAAACATTACCATAAATCATCATATTCCTGCAGTATAATTTCTGTATCAGAAGCAGTGGGGCCTCTGTTTAACAGACCCCTTAAGCATATGCTTAAATCCATTTTTGCTCACAAAGAGTTTTACCTATGATTGCAGTAATACTGTAACTGTGCGTGTCATTGATACTGATAGGATATTTATGTCTTTGTCATATGTAAATTCTGTAAACTTATGTTGGAAGGCTGTGTTTGCATAGCCATGACATGATTTCTAAGACAAAAGTCTTATACTGCTGTAGAACAATGCTGCCTCGTGATATTTTGTATCATTGATTCTGTATCAGAGCTTTTTTGCACTTAAATTATCCCCAAGAACTATTTCTGCAGAGATTGTAAGTTTCAGAATAAAGCATCTCTTCTGTTTTGGTTTTTTTTTCCCTAATCTAAAATTGTATCTTTTGCATTTTTTTCCTCTGATCATGACTTCCCCTCTGTGGTTCCCAAAACAAACAGCTGGCTGAACTAGAATTGCCCTTATTTGTTCAACTGGTTTTGAACAGCAGCTCTCAAAAATGTGGATAGAAAAAGGAAATACCAAATGTGCATTTGATCTGCAATCTTACAATTTTAAGGATTCAGTTCTATCACTTAAAATTTTAGGTGTAGATAAAACAGTTTGTTCTGTTCATGCAATCCATAAATTTTTAAGGCCAGAAGAGACCATTAGGACCAACTGACTTCCAGCACAGAAAAGATCAAAGACCCAATAGTGTCTGCGTCGAGTCCACACCTCCTGTTCAGACCAAAGGATATGTTTTAGAAAAATAGCCTGTTTTATCTGGATCTTTGTAAACCCACTCCAAGCTACTTATTGGCTTTAGCTGATCTACTTGCCTGAGTGCATAATTTTCAACTATCTTGAAACAATATTGGAGAATGCTTCAAAATAATTATCTGACTCTAAAACCTGTGCTAGGTGGGTGCAGGATTATTATGGCTGTGGTTGGAGATAAGCGTCCTCAGAGAATCAGTAAGGCTAAACCAGACAATTCCACAGAGTCTCGGCTGCGTTCACATAATGGAAACACTTTGCCCATTGTCTGTGAAACGTTTGTTTTTTCAGATATGTTCTGGACACAAGCATCTTTCCAGGTGCCATAATAACCTCCTGTCCTGTGTTTTCGTGTCTTCTGATTGGATCATTTGGCGGGTTTCCGTGGGCAAAAGTAGGGGGAAATGTATCTTTTCCTCAGTGGGTTTATATGGTACTTACTCAGAAACTTGCTTCTGGCCTCCTGTTAGAGATGGTATGGACAAATTGTCAGGAATGGTGGACAGCACTTGTCCCCTGGCTGGGTGAGCCTGGTCGAGCAGAGATTTCAGGTGAGAACATTATTCTGGCATAGCTTGCAGGGCTGGTGGTTTTGAAAGACAACTCTTCAAAAGCTAATCCACCAGCAATCAGTCTCTGCCTTAGGCAGAAATTGCTCCCCTGACCCTGTGCCAGGGAATGATCCCAAAGTTAAGGATGCCTGCTGTCTCGCTGTGGCAGCCCTTCCTAGCCCATGGGCTTTCTTGCAGCTCTAGAAAAGTGACGAAGGGTGAAGCAGCAATGCAGCTCCAGAGCAGTCGCCTGCCGTGTGGGATGTGAAGCTCAGCCTCCAGCATGGCATTAAAAAGCTTAAGATTTCCTCCACCAGCTCATTAAAGCATGTGAGCTTCTGCATTTATTTCAAAAGGTTTGAGTCAGGCATTGCCCCCTTAGCTAGCAGCAGCTGGATCATCTTAGGTTTTAGCGTGGACAAACACACAACACAGGGAAACGCTGGATCCTATTAGCTCTTCTCTAGACAGTCATTTTTAATTCTGGTGCCCCTATTCTGCTGTGAGATTTGAAGCGACTCCCACCCTCCCTGATGCTCCATGTGAAGTGTGTCAGAGCTGCCGCAAGGTGCCAAGATACATCATGGCCCTACTCAGCTCCACAGTGGATGAACAACGCTGGAGCAGAGCAAATAGGTTTCCTCAGATGATGCGTTCTCCCAGACATGTGCAGAGGACCCCAGCATGAGGCATCAGGGTTACATGAAATACCTTTTAGTTGTGTCAGCTGCAGTGGGATGAATTTTATGTTGAAGTGAGTTTGCACAATTAGAAATATAAATTTGTTGGGTTTTTAAGAATATCAGCTGAAAGTACTGCTATTAAATGATGTATGAAAGAACTGACTTCTCCTCCACCAGAGGATGCTACTCAGGAAAAGTTGCTTGCCTGCCCTCTCTGTTTCTCTTTCCCATAAAAGAAAAAGCTGACCCACCCATGAAGTCCTCGATGTCCATAGACACCATTGAGAAGTTGGGTAGCGCACTCTTACAGCAAATGCCAAGCTTCTCTGCTCACTCAGAGCTGTGTCCTGCCCTCAGTGCTCCCCTGGCCACCAGAAGGGATGGCACAGCAGAGGAGAAGTCTCCAGTGCCAGTGGCTAGTACCTGTATCACGCTGCACCACCGCTGCGGTACCGAGAGCTGACTGCGGCTGGGAGCCTCACATCCAGAACAAGTGTTTTACCATTGAAACTTTGGAGATTTGATGGCTTACCCCCTTCTTTTGTACGATATTTCCTCCAGGACCCAGGAGACTTCTGCTCAGTATCTTGAGGCACGTGTTAGGCTGGAGGCTATCTGTGCACTTTCAAGCCTCAGTCAGACTGAGGATTTCCCAATAAGAGGGGGAAAGGGGGTAATCTGTTTTCCAGTTATACTTGAGTGTGATGGTCTGCAGGAGCTTCAGCTGCTACAGCCCTGGAATTCAAGCCCTGAGTGAATTAATCCTTATCTTTATCTGGTGAATATGTTCATACACTGCCGACCTTGGTTTTAGCACCTGCCAGCTCTGAAGGAGAGTTCATTGGCTTGCACCGTAGACTCAAACTTCATGGATTAATTCCTCCAAGTGACATTACTCATAAACATGAGATTTGCTGGGGCAGAGCTTTGATGCAGGGCTCTCTAACCATCAGCTGTTTGCAGTTCATCAGGTGGCAGAGCGTGTGGAGGCGCTGGGCCAGTTTGTGATGAAGACCAGGAGGACCCTGAAGGGCCATGGAAATAAAGTTCTCTGTATGGACTGGTGCAAAGACAAGAGAAGAATTGTGAGCTCTTCCCAGGTATGCTGTTGGGCAGATGTTTTTCAAAGCTACTGTTGGGCATTATACAAATCTTTTGGCTGTGCTATGTGCCACTCTTTGCAGAAGTTACCTGTGTATATTGTAAATGTTTTCAAGATGCCCTTGAAGCAGTTCATTGGCAAAGTATTTGTTCAGAGAGCACAAATCCAAGCTTCTGATCATCGCTACACCTGTTGTAGCCAATACCCTACATATTTCTTGTCCGGTCATATACAGATTTTCCCCATATTCCCTACTACAATAGAAAATAGAATTCATCTGAGGCCACTTTTATTTCCTTGTGCTTTACAGATAAAATATTTAGTAATGATTTCAGTTTATGTGTTCAGAGAAAATAATCAGGAAAAGGGAAGGGAAGAAATGCTGATTCTTCTAGAGATTTCTGTGCACAGAAATTTCTTCTGCAGCCTGTATGATTGGTGCGACCTTGAAACCCTCAAACGTCCTGCCAAAATTACTGCATTTACTTGGGCATTTTGAGAAACAGTCCTAACACCTGCTCAAGACCAGTCTCATGAACTGGAGGACGTAATGAGATAATTACTTTCTAGATCCCCTGGTTTGTCCTGAGCCCAGTATGGCAGTGAATGAGCTTGTTGCATCTCACAGCTGTTCATTGACCTATATGAAATCTGTCAGGGGTCTCACTTGAGGGATAAAAATAGGCAATCTGCATTGCAAGCCACCTTCAGTTACTGTGAGTTTTTACCATTCATGGTGATCTCAGCAAAGAGAATAATTTTAAATAATTAATATCACTTTTTTTAAAGTGGTTAAAATGTCAGTGTGTAGATCAGAAAGCTGAACAGGCAAGTTGTAATGCATTTCTGCATTTTTTACTCTGTTTTAAGAACTGTAGTGAGTCTTGGTACAGCAACAATTGTTGCTCATTAATAAGCGTTTCGCTTTCGTGATATGGGGAGGCTAACAACATTATGTGCGTAAGGCAAAGCAGCTGCCATGAGTGTAGCTGGCACACGAAGTGATTGTGTTGCGCTCCGTGGAGTGTTCTTACGATGGCTATTTAGCAGATTGTATCAATGGATAATTGAAGGTTAAGTAAGTGTAGTGAGAAGTGAGGGGAAAACCAGGAAAAGACAGGAAAGGGAAGATGAATAAACAGTGCAATGTCCATAAATAGTCCCCATGAGTGCTGCCAGCTTGGCAAGTGATTTGTAATACAGGTCACCTCTTGTATTTGTAAGGCCCCGTACTGAGCCACTGACAGATGTCATTTGGGAGAGGTGACCAGCTTTGCAGGTGGTGATGACAGGCTGGGAGAAACACATCATGGCTGAAAGGAGGTAAGCGAGGGCTCACTAGTGGCAGTTTCCTGAGGAGATGGTCCTGTCCGTGGCGTGTGCTGCAAGTAAGAGGAGGTTTCATAAACCTGCTAACAGGGAAGGGAAAAAAATAATAAAAAAAAAAATCGGTCTTTTAAGCCAACATCAGTCGTCTCAATGAGGAGGAGATATGCTTTTCTTCTGGTCAAAGACATAAATCACACTACTGAGGAGTGTCTCCTCGGTGCTTTGCTGTGACCATTGTGCTGTTGTTAAAATGGAGACAAAAATTTCATGACATAACAGACTGGGGGATGGAAATGAGCAGCGGAGTTTTCCCCAAATCTGGGAAGCAGGCTGACAGCCATGTCTCTGGAAGGCCTCAATTTCTCTCTCTGTTTGTGTGCTTTCATTTAGGATGGGAAGGTGATCGTGTGGGATTCCTTCACTACCAACAAGGTAAGTGAAACTTCAGCAAAAGCCAGACTTCTGTGCACAGGGCAAATGATGGTGGGATAAGATGGAGGGCTGAAGGGCTCACAGGTATCACAGGAGGCAGTGGGGTGATGGGATAACATGCAAACCTCCACTAGCACCTCAAACCAAGGGGACCAGGGCAAACCACCCCCCTTGACCTGTCTCTGGGCCAAGTCCCTGTCAGAGCACTGGCGTTTGTCATGGTCTCCAGCGGGAGGCTCTGATCCAGTCTCTTCGCTTACAGGGAGGGCTCCCGGCTGGGGGCAAAGCCCAGCCAGCAAAACAGAGGCCCTCCCTGGATAACTCCTGTACCAGGTGCCATGTGTGATCACCTGGGATCCTTTAGCTGTGGTGTTCACTGTGAAATGGTGCCACTGCCCCTCCAAGCCCTGCCAGGGCTGCCTCATGGCACCCTGCTCCACACAGCTGAGAAAAAAAGCTTGTTTGTAACTCACTTTTTATACGTGCAGCGGTGGGGACCTTTTACAGCACTGAGTAACCCAAATAAAACATGCTCTGTGACCAGTTTGAGATTCATGAATAAGGTGGAAAGTGTCAGGGAGGGACTAGCCATCCCGCTGCTCTGCTGGGTTCTGCAGTAAGAGTGGTCCCAGCCTTACATGTGAGTTATGGCTGGGGGAAACACCTGTACCTTTCACTGACCCCAAGGATGTCCCACAGAAATACTGAACTTACTACTCTACACTGTTTTCCTTGCACCGATTAGAGAAACAGTGACATCCTGGTTTAAAGAGATGCTGTGTTTCAGGAACATGCGGTGACGATGCCGTGTACCTGGGTGATGGCGTGTGCGTATGCCCCATCTGGATGTGCCATTGCTTGCGGGTAAGTTCCCAGTTTCCACAGCTGCTTACACAGAGAAGCTTGATTTGTAGTGGCGTCCCAGTGCCTTCAGATGCTGACAGCTAGAAGTTTGCGTGCCTTGCGCATGGAAGGACTACATTCAGTGCCTCTGATTCTCTTCCCGTAATGGCTCGTACGCATTATCTCCACTGACTTCAGTGCAATAACATTTGTTGTGTAAGCATGGAAAGTAATCCTCTTTCAGCATTTATATCGTGGGTTAGGAATTCTGCATGCATGCAACTTCCCTGTTCCAGTTTGGTTGTGTGTGTTGGATATATCTTCTAAGGGAGCGTGGTTTTAACCCTGTTCTTACTTTGCACTCTTTCTTCTGTGATGTAGAGAAGGTTAGTCAGTAATGATCACCAGCACATGAATAGATCTTGCCAAGATGGGGTGGAGAGAAGTAACCCCATCCTCAATAATCTTCTTCAAGTTTTCTGAGGGCTCAGGTTTGAAAAAAATGAGTTTATGTAGGGGAGAAAACAAAGAGATGAGATGTTGGCAAAACATCTTTTGGAAAGGGACTGGGTGGATCAGGCAGACAGAGCAAGCTTGTGGCAAGAGAAGGAACAAAGGGAGACTTTACTGTGCAGCTTGCAAATCTAGAAAGGAGCAGACTGATACAGACAGGCAGACTGCATAAATGTGTGTGGAGAGGGAGTCCAGAAACTATATGTTTTTGACTAAAACTCAAAGAATGGCAAGAAAACTCTGTCTTCACACTTGTAAGAGAGACAGGGAGGGCATATATGCATTGCACTACCTAATTCTGTATTTCTGTTGTGCTGTCAGTTAAGTGCTGTGCATGCAATATAAGGCACAGAACCAGCACCTGGTGGTGTGCCAGGATCCCAGGGACCAGGGCAGGGCTGATCTCCCGCAGCTCTACAAAAGGGTCAGACACAAGTCAGACCCTTTAGAAAAGAGTCCCACGTCTGGCCTGGGAGACACAGCTTACCTGGTGCAACTGTCCAGGAGGGACACACCAGCTACAGAGGTCAGCGCTTCTGTTGCCTTTTTTCCAAACTCTTCTAAAAGCCCTGTCTTCACACCCACTACTTGCTATACGATCTCTTCCATAGGAGTTAGGTCAAATTTATTAAGGTAGGTAAATAACGATGCTTAAATACTGATCCTTGCAATGACGGACATCAACAGAAACATGGCAGTTTGGCTGTATGTGAAACATTAACCCTGAGGTGACTGCTGTGTCACCTCCCAGTTTATACTTTCGTGAGGTTTCATTCAGTGCCATTTATAAACTCGATGAGGGTAAAAAATCCTGAGGCGCAGCTGTTCAAGTTCTGTAAAGTAGCCAGCCTGGTGAGGCAGCTGGGGCTTCCCTGCGCAGGGAGATCCCGGCAGCACAATACAGGGAAGTCGGTGCTTGTAAGGGTTTGGCAGCACACCACTGACAGGTGGTTTCCTTCTTATCACCACTTGCCTTTTGTCGTTGCAGTTTTAACCAGTTCTCCTCTCTCTGTTATTGCTATTATTACTCTCTTTAGTGGCCTGGACAACAAGTGTTCTGTGTACCCTCTGACATTTGACAAAAATGAAAATATGGCTGCAAAGAAGAAATCGGTTGCAATGCACACAAACTACTTGTCTGCCTGCAGCTTCACTAACTCAGACATGCAGGTAAATGCATTCCCTACCCGCTGCTCACCATCCAGCAACACCTAACATGAGCTGCACTCCTACACGGTGCAAGTAACCTTCCTTGCACCCAGGGCCATGTCCTGTCCCATGCAGGGGCTGCTGGAAAGCCCTTGCTGGGGGCAAGGAAGGTGCTGCAAAAGCTGCTCTAAGGAAATGCGTGTCACAGTGGTCAGGCTGTCATGCCTGCACCCTGCAAAGGCCTGTCCCTTCTGCAGAGGGAGCTCGCTGGTACCTCTGTGTTCTCTGCTCACTGGGTCTGTGCTGGCTTGTGCTTTTAGGAGCTCAAACTAATAAAAATAGTTAAAAGCCCAGCTGAGATAGGACTAGGTTGGGTATGTGCTATGCCAGCCAGTGGAGACTGTGGTGTTTGCCTGCTTTGTCCTGGACATCCAGCCAGCTTTGCTTTTGCTTTCATTTTTAGTATTTTTTGTTGGTACCAAGTGAGATATTTGAGCTTGAGGATGGCCCCACAGGGCCAGCCCTGTTGCCCATACATGCAGTGGTGTGTTCCCTCGAGGGAAAGGAGCAATGCTATCCCCATCTCGCAGACAGGGGGTTGCAGCATAGAGGGCCACAGTGGGAGACGATGGCAAAGCCAGGAACTAAATGCAGATCTTCTGAGACCAGGCCAGCCTTCCTCTGTAGTGAATATCTCACAGATCTCTTTCTCCAGGAACACGAAAGATGATGAAAGGAGCCAGGATAATCCCCTTGTCCTCTCTGGTTTTGAATTTAATTGAAGCTCTGCTCAGTGCAGCTGTGCAGCAAAATAAGTGGCAGAAGAGAGGATTTTCATTGCTCTCTGTGTCAGGAGAGCTGCTGGAAAGGGAATACCTTGTCCTCTTCTTCCAGATATTTGGAGCTCTTCTGAAGGAAGTATCAGCTCTCATTGCTTCTATTTCAGGACATGAGATGCCCAAGAGTATGTTGTTTGTCGTTCTATGGTTTCTGCAATGACTCTGAGGAGCTAATTTAAGTCCTTTGCCATGGAAACAAGTGCTGGAGGTACCCAACACTCAGGCTTGCTTAGCCCTGACCTTACTGTGCAGGAGCCCTGCATAATTAGAGCAGTCTGAGTTAAGTGGAATGTTTCTGATGAGCTAGAAAACGTGTATTCTCTTCTCTTGTCCATACCTGTACACATCATGATGAAATCCTGTGAAAGGAAAAATAGTTATTTATTTTTCATAACAAAAAAAGAAAGTTGGGTCTTTTTTCTCCATATTAAATACAGCAAACTGCATTGATATTGAAGATAACGTATTACTATTGTTAAATAATACTACAGTGGATTTAGGTGCTTTATATTCAGTGATTCAGAGATTTTACTGAAGACTTTAAAGAGAAATTTTCTTGTGATTGATAGGCTTATAAGTGATCATTTATCACACTGGATGTTACTGTTGAAATAAATACAAGCAAGTGGGTTGGCCAGGCTTCTGTTAGGACACTGTTATGAAGGGGACCCTAGAGAATCCCAGATTTCTTATCTTTTTCCTTTTACATAACAGCCTCACATTTAAAATTATTCAGTAACTCTGAGGGTGCATAGTGCAGCAAGCATGCTGTGCAGGAGCTTTCCCAGCTCTGTACAGAGCAGCTCTGCTCTCCCGGCTCGCGTCATCAAGGCATGTGGTACCTGTCCTGGAGCAGCCCTAGCGCATGGTGGAGTTGTCCCCCGGTGCAGTGCCCCCACAGCACCCAGCACCCACTGCTAGGTGCTGAGAATGCTGCTGCTCTGCCTTGGCTGCTCTCTTAAACTGCAGCTTGGTTTTCCCTCAGAGGAATGAAAGACAGGGTAGGAGTTTAGGAGTTAGTGTGCCCATGGGCATCTGGCAGTGCAATGGAAAGAGAGGAGATCTGGGGGTGGTTCATCATTGATTAAAGCCACTCTCAGGCTGTGTGGGTGCTGAAAGAGGGGGTCCCATCCTTGCTCTTCATCATGTTCCCACCCTGGGCCAAGACAAGCGCTGAGCTGCAGGGCTGGGCAACCAGCGCACCTCGTTCTTGGTGCCCCAAATCGGTCTTGCCAGAGAGAGCCTCCCCCCGCCTCAGTACGCAGAGAGCCAGGGAGCCTTGCTTCCTAAATTAGGTATCTGTGGCTCTGCGGTGTGATAATGCTCCCCACGTGACAGTGCTCCATGTGTATTAATAGCAACAGTTAATTGGGATCTCAAGTGTTTTGCATAGGGCAGGCAGCCATACTCCCAGTGCGGCAGGGCTGGGAAGCAGGATGAGGCCTGTGGCGATGGCGGAAGAGGCAGAGGTGGGGGCGGCCCCTCTGCCCTTGCCACTGCTCCCAGCCCCGGTGTGTGTGCTCCTGGCGAGCAGGGGCTGTGTCCCCCCGTCCCCTGCCGTGCGCAAGTGCTGCCCATTGCCACTGGGCGCCGGGCGAGGATCCCCATCCAGCGCTGCCAGACCCCTTGTGCAGCAAGCCGGAGTCTAATGGCAAAGATTGTTAATTACCTTCTGGTTTGGGGTTTTTGGAGCTTGTTCGGTTTGGTTTGGTTTTCAATAGCAATACCCTGAAGTTGAGTCCACAACATTTCTCTTTCAGCATTAGCTGGAGCTCTGGGTTGGCAGCAGACCCTTCACTTACACTTTTAGCTACTCCTATTCCCCTCATACCTTTCTTACACGCTATTACAAGAGCAAATCCTCAGAGCTGAAAATCTTCATTCCTCAGCCAGGTACAAATATTCCTCAGAACAGAGAAGTTCATTGATCTCGCGTCAAAAGCTGGCCAGAAAGACAAGTCAGGACTTTCTTCTGCTATCGTCATCTCAGAGTATTAGCGTCTCTTTACTGCAGGATTCGGAACAGTCTGTTCTGCAGCTTTGCAGACCTCTGTTTGTGGGAGGAGTTTTTGGAGCATCTGTCAAACATGTTCAGTGTTTAACCTTTATGCAACTCTCTGAATGGTTTCATGATTGTGTGATCATTTTCTTCTTGAAGAGTATTTTCTTTTTAACTTCTAACTACCCACTGGGATCCCCTGAGTTTCCTCACTGACCATGAGAAAAACCTGTGTAGAAGACTGAGAGCGCTCCTAAGTTCACCCTTGCCTCCTTCCACGCCAGTGCATGGGGACCCTTTCAACCTACAGATTTTGTGATTGCATAACAGCTTCGGGTGCCAAGGGGAAATTTTGAACAATTGAGCATCATCAGGATTTAGCCACAATAACAAACGCTGATCACATGTGCTTTCTACAAGCACTGTAGCAGATGAGGGGAGCTGTGAGCTATGTTTGGTCAGTGTTATGTTCAAGCCCTTTCACACACAAATGGTTTTGGACAAGTGAGATGTGATGGACTTATCAAACAACTGTCTAGACAGGCTTACTTCCCTTTCAGAAAATCCATGTCTTAAGCCCAGTTAGTTGGGTTTAACCTGGTTACTTCAAGCAGAAAACAATTTAGAGAGTTAAACAGGTATACTTAACTCCAACAGTTCTTCTCTTTACCCGGATTGAATTCCAGCAGCCTAAATATGGATAGGTTTAAATACAGGGGCAGACAGGAATACCAGTCTGGTTCTACCTCCTTTTTGGAGGACATGGAAATGCCAGCAGATCCGTACTGCCATCAGTTCTGCAAACCCCCCTGCACAAAACTGGCCATTGTTGAAACACTGTACGTATAGCTGTGACAATACAGCTCTCCTTTCCACTCTAACTTCTTTCCTTAAAAATAAGAACCATAAACTGTGCTTAGATTCACATTGTTTTTATGGCTTTATTGCATAATATTTCATTAAATTAAAGCTGTCCTTGGTGTATGTATAGGATGTCAGTTGTTTCTTTGCAAACTTGAAGATCACCTGCTGATTTTTGTGTTGTGACTCTTCTTGCCACATCCTAATAGATCCTGACAGCAAGTGGAGATGGAACTTGTGCTCTGTGGGATGTTGAGAGTGGGCAGCTTCTACAGAGTTTCCATGGTCATGGAGCTGATGTCTTGTGCCTGGACCTGGCCCCTTCTGAAACGGGAAATACATTTGTCTCTGGGGTAAGCGGGAGCTTCCTATCGTCATATAAAATTAAGGAATGTGGAAGGGAAAAGGCAGGAAAGCAGGAGGCTCGTGATCTTATTGAGAGTGCTGGAGTATGTTTTGGAAGCCCCAGTGCAATCCACTCATTGCAAGCACATTTTCCAAGCTGGAGCAAATTAAACCCCTGACTGTGGGGTCAAACCCACCCAGCCAGTCTGACTGCAGTTCTGCTTACTTAGCAAATTCCACCCCACACCAAAGCAATCCAGCCCGAGATCAAAACAACGCCTCTCCCGGGAAGGGAAAGGCTCAGAGTTGGAGCAGCGGGCTCGTACCGCAGAGGAGGTGTGAGCCCCCGTGGATAGGAGCCTGGCACAGCAGACAACTTCCTGCACTTGGCTCCGTTCTCGTGCCCAGCTCTCTGGAGCCGGACGGGGTGTGCCAGGCGGCTGCTCAGGGCATTGAAGTGGGGCTGCAAATAACGTGCGTGCCACTATGTCCCTCAACCTCTCCCCAGAAGCCAAGGGGTAGCTTGGATGCTGGCTAAACCCTGGTACAAGTTGGAGCAGGGAGATGAGGTGTGGCCACATCTTCAGCTGTTGCTGAGTCCCCTGTGCCTTCCAGTGGTACCAGAGGCATTTAAAGCCCCTTCGTCAGTCAAACACTGCCCGCTCCCTGTCCTGGCCCAGAGGAACACACAAACCTCGCTGGGGCTGCAGGACTGGTCTGGGAAAGTACCCAGGGCATCTTCCAAATCTTGTCCTGCTGCTTAGGGATTGCTGTTCCCGGGCAGCCGAGTCATTGGCATGCAGCCTGCCAGTGAGGCAGGCAAGGCATAAACGTGAGTGGGATGGGGCTCAGGTCCTTTTTGAGGTGGTCCTGGTCTTTCCCACATCAGAAATTGAGTGTGCAGGTAAAAGCTGGCAGGAGCTGAGAGATGACCTGTCTTACTGGAGGCAGGTTGCTACCAGTAACTTTGCTGAAGGTACCCAGTTTCTGAGCCCCACCAGTGCTGGCCCAGGGCTGTCCTGTGCTTGCTGATGGAAATGGCCCTTGTGCCAGAGGGTGCCGAACATGGATTAGGGGATTCCGCTTGTGCTCGGAGTCGTCGTCCCATCCCTACACAATAAACCTGGACCTTTTCTGTTATGGCTCTTTTATCAAATTTGGCTGGCCCATGAGGAGCAGAGCCCAGCACGCTGGCCCAGTTTGCCTGCTGCTAGCACAGCTGCTCCGAAGCGTGACTGAAAGCTAATTCCATCTGAGTGCATTACTCCTCCTGGGCTTTCCTGTCACCAAGCTTGCTTCCCAGAAAGGATAGATTAATTCTCCCTGGGAACAGCTCAGCTTATTATAGGGCAAAGAATCACAAGCAGCTATGGTACTGCTAAGAGAATATGTCATACTTGTGTCGATGTAGCAGCTTGGGCATATCTGTCCTTACAGGGACTCGGTTAATTCATCACATGCAAAACACCACTTCAGTGAAGATCTGTCTTACATCGTGTCAATGCAGGTATAGCCAAAACAGTGCAACCTGAAGGTATGGTAGCATAGAGAGACTCCCTTTATATTGTGCCTATGTAATACAGTAACCTTGAGCTGGAATAAGCAATGCCAGTACATCAGCGCGTAGGCTGGGAGCTGTCGCATTTCACAACTTAACTGAAAATCCCAGCCCTCCTGGGTGAGCTCAGGGCTGCGTCCCAGGCTGTTGCGCTCAGTGTCCTCTGAGCGCTGCTCCTCGGGACGAGTTGGATAGCACTCAGGGGGCCCATCTCTCCGCAGGTGATTGCTGGTTTCTCCTTCAAAACCTTAGGAGTCAAAGCACCAGCTTGTCAGATTGGTCTTGCCCCCAAACTCCCAGAGAGGTCAGTAAGAACAGTGCACATGGAAGCAATACGAAGGGCTGGGCTTGGGCTGTGGTGGGGCTTGAGAGGGAAATATGCTGAGTCCAAAATGTTCTCTATCCTGTTTGGTTTCCCCTGCACAGAAACCACAAGCTGGTACAAAGGAACATTACCTCTTTTAAATAATGACATCATTAGTAAAAAAAAAGGGATTTCATTTTAACAAGAGAATTAAAAAAAAGAGAGAAAGATGTGAATTCTGAAGAGACTGTTTAATTTAATTAGCAATCATATTTGCTTAAAAATAAATAACGTGAGGCATGGTCTGCTGGGCAGGATGCGCTAGCTCTGCAGAAGCGGCAGCCGCCTGGCCTGCCCTGTGCTTCCCACGCAGCCTCAGAGAGGCTGAGGCCCCGGAGCTGAGCCTACCTGTGGCCTGCCCCTCAGCAGGCTCATATTTGTTAAAATCTCCCGTCACTCTTAAAAGAAAAGTCCGTGTTCTTTTTCCTGTCACCGTGATTGTGACAGCAGCGAGACATGGCAGCTGAGAGCCTGGCTGGTGTGAGATGGTTCCTGCCCCGAGGACGTTGCAGACAACATGGGCTGAGCCCCTCGCCCAAAGCATTCAGGGTGCTGAGCACCTTGAAGCAAGCACCAAGAGTTAAACGGTCTTTTGAAAGCACAGCTTAAAAGGGCAGGTTAGAGCTTGATAATGAGCTGAAATGCTGCTGTGCTTCTTTTCTCATCCCAACCACGCCATTGAGCACGTGGGTGCAAAGCCACAGCAGGGGTTAAGTCTGGTAGGAGGCTGGGCAAGAGACCCTCCAGACGCACTTATTTCATTTTCTATTTCAGTGTATGAAAAGAATTAGTTATAAAATTTTAAATGCTGGGTATTAATTTTTTATATTGGGCATGTTAAGTGGTAAGGGAATGAGTCAGTTACGCAGCTTTGTGGCATGGCGGGACTGCAGACGCAGGTACGGCAGCAGCACAAGCAGAGCAGGGCCGTGAGGGCCGGTTAGTGTGGGGCTGCCTGCGCAAACACCCCAGGCCTGTCTGCACCCTGCTGTGCTGCACGGCACTGCTGAGGCTCCAGCCTTCGTGGTGTGCTCTGCTCCTAACTGCAGCTGTACCAGGCTTGGGGGTCTGGGTCTGCTTTGCTGGTTAAATCCCCTCAGAGCTGGTATGTTCAGAGCCTTTGAATGTAGCTGGGCTTGGTGAAGTGTATCAGGCACATGAGGGGTGAATGTCACCATTTGCACAACTGTAGTGAATTTTTTTGTCTTATTAGGGATGTGACAAGAAAGCCATGGTTTGGGATATGCGGTCTGGTCAGTGCATCCAGTCATTTGAAACCCACGATTCAGATATCAACAGCGTCAGGTCAGTATGTTTCTGGGAGAGGGCACATTTGCGATGTTGAGCAATGTGCTGGTTCTATTTTTGAAGTCTGACCTCATCCAAGTAATGTAATGTGTTCTGGTCTTTTTTTACTCATGCACAGATATTACCCAAGTGGAGATGCTTTTGCTTCTGGTTCAGACGATGCCACGGTATGTTAATTCAGAAACCTAATTTAGGGAAGCTCTGTTACTTCCCAAGTCAGGTTTTCCTAAAAGACTAGGTCACATCCACAGAGGACTTTAAGTGACTAAACTGGGCCTGTGACACCAAAGTTGCAGAAATAATAATGCTATAATAAAATATTTATTTAATACTATATAATGCTATAGGGAAAATCTAGTAACACCTGGTAGGTCACCTCTGCAAACTTTTCTACATGAGATACTGCCCAAATATTCATTTCAGATTTTCTATGTTTTGAATTTTCACGATCAAAATTAGACTGGAAGAGATTTGGCTTCATATAGTTGTTGGTCACAACACGGGAGGAACCAGATGAAATACTGCAGCTTGTGTCAGAAGAGCAGAACAGCGCAAGGGCATGAAGGGAACCTGCACATGAGTGCACACGTCCCGGCGAGCAGAGGGGCTGTGGGCTCAGCGCAGAGCTGGGCAGACCCGGTCAGCTGGGCTCCACAGCCCCATGCGTCCGGAGAGCACAGCCCCGGGGTGGCCTTGGCCACGTACATCTCCCTGTCAGCCTGACTCACTGCCAACACTCTTCACTGTGATGAGTCACCACATCCAGGTCATCCCAGATGACACAATAGCTCTTACTGGATCTTACTAATCTATGAGCAAGCTGCTAGGAAGGGCACAGGATGTATTGACAGGTAATTTTGATCAGCACATTGTAGGCAAAATGCCACTTACCTGCTGGTGCCTTTGGGCCCCTGAGCGATGCACATGGCTGGTGACTCTCGCTGCAGCTGGTGGGTCCCCGTGGGGGACCAGGCTCTGCCTGTACTGCAGCCCTGCAGGGTCTGAGCTGGCAGTTAAGTGTAACTCCAGAGCAGACGTTTGGGAAGCACCTTGTTTCTCCTGTTTATTCAAACATCACACCAAGGGTGAAGACTCTTTCTAAAGTACTCTGCCCTCAGAGCATGTTTTGAGTCTGCTCCAACACTAGCTAAACTCAATAGAAACATTCTCTTTTTCTTCACTGGATGTGGAGACCTTCCAAGGCTTTTCTGGAGAGAGCATACACTGCTTTTAGGTCTTAAAAGCTGTGATTATAAATTAATACCTCTAGCTCTGGGCTGAGCCCAGTGCCTCTCTGCACATTCAGATGTGGTACTGTGAGCACTTGAGATGCTGAGGGAGATGGAGAAATTGTCCATCATTCAATTCCAATGAGAGCACTCTCTTTTTATGCCCAGTACCACAGGCTGGGCGTTCCTGTGCTTATTAATTTATTCGATGGGATTTTTCTCTCTTAACTATTCCTGACACCTCCGACTAGAGCAGGAGAATGGGAAATTCCGTGTCTGTACTTTTGACAGAGGTTTTGGCAGTTTCCATCTACTTCATTCTCTAAATTAAGAGGTTGGTGTTTTCAGCATTATGGACTGATACGCTGACTGGTATCCTTGACCTGATTTATATACTTAGGGATTTCGAGGAACAGATAATCCTGACTGTCTGGAGGGAAACCATAAAAGCGTGCTCACGTGGCAGTGCTGTCACCTGCGGTGACCACAGCTCCCTATCAGGACAGTCTGATGGAATTATTCATCAGCGTGGAGCACCAGGAGACCTGGACTTCACATACTTGGCAGCTCCCTACCGCCCTGCGAATGAGACAGCCTCTCCTTTATGTGCAGGCTTGAATATCAGCCATTTTTCATTAGTAAAGTCTTAATATTAGCCAACTCATCTGGCCAGCATTTGCTTAAACTTAACTTATTGAGGAAGGTTTTCAGTTCAAATAGTTTCAAAAGTGCATTTTGATTTCAGGGCTAACAGACTGCCTTTCTGCGTGGCAGTGAAGTCTGGTCTGTCTGTACATTATTTCCATGTTAAACAAGCCTAAGTATGCTGGCAGATGATAAAAACAGGAAGCGCAGGTTGTAGAGGTGATTGGGGATTTTCCATGAGAAATGAAAACCAAAGGTCTGTATAAAAATGTATTATTTCACTTGAATTATTTTCACATAGGTTTTTCAGACAGAGAGGCCTCACAGAATGGCAGGGGCTGTTTGCTATCCTGTCTTACTCAGATCAAGGACTACCATCTAGGCTTCCCCGTGCCAAGGGACTGTCTGAGCACTGTGCCATGAGGTCCGTCTTCTCAAAGATGACTAGAGATGTAATCCTTTGTCTCCCAGGCTCCAGCTGTGGCTAAACTGTTGTCTTTAGAGACTGTCTCCCCATGCACCTCCCCAGCAGCAGGATGCCCTAAGACGTAGGAAACCACAGTGGGAGGCAAGAGGGTGGGGGGACTTTCAGTGGGTAGCCATGGTCCAAAATCCACCACTCTTCTCTTTATAGCGGGACAGGCAGGAGGCTTAGAGATGTGGTTTGGAAAAACAAGTTCTTCACTCAATTTGTACGAACCAGCCTTGTGTTGCTTAGATCCCTGTTAGACTCCAGAGTAGTGCTGGTTACAGCGGGCAAAAGGAAAGAAGCCAAACGGCTGCTTCCTGCGATGCCCGTTAGGCTGTAGTCCTTCCCAATCCCATTTTTTCAATGAAATGTAGTAGCCATTGACTCCAGCCTTTACTGAGGCATGTGTGTTGGTTTTCTTTTAATCCTAGTGTCGTTTATATGACCTTCGTGCAGACAGAGAAGTAGCAATTTATTCCAAAGAGAGCATAATTTTTGGAGCATCCAGTGTGGACTTCTCTCTCAGCGGTGAGACCTGAACTTTGGAGGTTATCTTAGTCTTGGGATTTGAGGGGAACTGTAAAATTTTGCCAGTTTAATTTGATAAAGCATTTGTTATTAAAAATTATTAAAAGTAATACTAAGTACCAAAAGAAACATTTAATGCATGGAAGCCTTTTTTTGCCTCTGTAAAAATAATTACTCTTTAAATAACCTAGCTGGCTATTGCTCTGTTGTAGCAACGAAAAGTATTTTCCTGGCCCTACTGAAGGCAGGAAATATTTTGCCTTTAACTACAGCTGGGCTAGAATTTCACAATAATGATTAAAAACATTTCAAAGGAAACATGAAATGTAACTAGATTATTAAGTGCACTTACATAAATAGTTTATAAAATGATAATAAATGATTAATAGACAGTAAAAGCATGTTAGAGGAGCATGAAGACAGAGACATTACTGTTTTTCACTACAAGGTCCGGAGACATGAGCTTGAGTCCTCTCTCGTGCCCCAGCACAAATGCAGAGCTCCTCCAGTCGCCCTGCATGGGGATGAGTGGGTGGTGAACTGCCTCCACTCGGGACAGAGGCAAACCTCTCTCTCATGGTCACAAGCACCACAGCTTGTCCTGCTGGGGACAATGAATCACTTACCAAATTGTCTACTAATCATTCAACCATTTGTATTCAATTTCTTGCGTAAAGTCTGAGCAAAATATTATTACTCTGCATTAGCTGTTGAAATGCTCTTCAGTCTGTCGTGATTTGGAGTCATGCCCCATCTCTAATGACTGAACAGATTCTATATAATTTAACTCAATTTTAACTATATTTTTAACTAATAAATTTTAATTGGTTCAGCATTTAGTATGGATAGCTCAGCAGTGGAGCAGGGGTGTCAAACAGGAGCACAGCTAGCCTGGGGGAAACCATCGTCAGGGCTTGCTGTGTGCAGAGGGTGGCATGGGAAAGGCTGGCTTGCGGCTCACTGGATGATGAATGTCCTGCAGAAGGCCCTTGCTGCAGTCAAGACGTGTTACCTACTTAAGACCTCTCACTTTGTAAAATCTCATTCTCTTTGTAGGTCGCCTACTGTTCGCAGGCTATAATGATTACACCATAAATGTCTGGGATGTGCTGAAAGGGTCCCGTGTATCCATTCTGTTTGGACATGAAAATCGTGTCAGCACCTTGCGGGTCTCTCCCGATGGGACGGCGTTCTGCTCGGGCTCCTGGGACCACACTCTCCGAGTAAGTGCTGGGAGCACCTGCCTTGGGTTCTTCTTTCTGTTGTGGTTTAACCCCAGCTGGCAACTCAGCCCCATGCAGCCACTCGCTCGCTCCCCCCGGGTGGGATGGGGGAGAGAATCAGAAGAGTAAAAGTGAGAAAACTCACGGGTTGAGATAAAGACAGTCTAATAAGTAAAGCAAAAGCTGCGCACGCAAGCAAAGCAAAACAAGGAATTCTTTCACTACTTCCCATCAGCAGGCAGATGTTCAGCCATCTCCAGGAAAGCAGGGCTCCATCATGCGTAACGGTTACTTGGAAAGACAAACGCCATCACTCCGAATATTCCCCCCACTTCCTTCTTCTCCCAGTTTTGTATGCTGAGCATGATCTGATATGTCGTGGAATATCCCTTTGGTCAGTTGGGGTCAGCTGTCCCGGCTGTGTCCCCTCCCAACTCCTTGTGCACCCCCAGCCTGCTCGCTGGTGGGGTGGGGTGAGAAGCAGACAAGGCCTTGACTCTGTGTAAGCACGGCTCAGCAATAATGAAAACATCCCTGTATTATCTACAGTTACCAGCACAAATCCAAAACATAGCCCCATACTAGCTACTGTGAAGAAAATTAACTCTACCCCAGCCGAAACGAGCACACTTTCTTTCTTTCTTTGATCATTTTAAAAAAGGGGGTGAGGGGGGAGAGTTGTAACAGGAAAATTGATTCTAGAGAGACTAACAACGATCTAAAACAACAATGTAAAACATGAACAGAAAATTCAAATAAAAGAAATCCCCACAAAGTGCTAGCTGAACTGTTGAAGTTAAGGGAATTTTGAACCTATGGGTTAAATAATATTGCTGCTGATACACTCTACCACTAATCTGACTGCCTTGCCAAATTTTATTTAAATGTTTGATGGAATAGTCAATGTCATAAACCATTGTTCAACTCTCTCTCTGCAGATCTGGGCTTAACCTGAGATCCTGTGTGCAGAATCAAATGAAGACTGATACCCCGGACTATAAAAACTGCATTAAAAAAACCACCCCTCAAAATCAAGTGTTTGCTACACTACAAGAGAGTGACACTGAACCCACAGATTAACACAACTAGGTAGAAAATGTAATCTGCTTGAACACATAGCAAACATCAATTTGTAGTTAAGTGAAATGTTTTTAATCTGGTTTGAAATCATCTTATTTTATTAGAACTAGTTTAGATAATTGTAAAGGAACTTTTCTCTGAAGTCACCTGTATCATAGAATTGAGTATTTCAGTGCACATTATGTATTTATTTGCATGAATTGAGTTCCTTTTTAAAGTAAAAAGAAAAAAAGGAAAAAAAATGCTGATTTTATCAGGATGTAGCATAAGGCTTTGGAAACATTCCATAGTAGTGCATTGAATTGTGGTATTGCAAAGTGGAAAGAAAAACAATTCTGATACTTTATGATGGCATTATAGATGACTGAACCTTGGTAGTAAGTAGAGGAGCAAAGGACCTACTGTGAAGGTATTGGCTGTTGTCATAAAAATGTATTTTTTGTACAAAAAAGGAATCCTTTCAATCCCTGTTTTTTCCTACCATCTTTTTAGATAGAAATAAGTATTTCATCTCTGTTACCTGAATATAAAGAATCTAAATATATACAAAATGATAAACTGGAAAGATGAGGGATATAAACATGATTTACATAATCATGAGGTAATATTTAACCAGTAGTTTCTTAGAAATTTTTAATTGTATCACTTGGTGAGTGAATTTTCTTTTACTTAAGGAGTACTACACGCTGAGCGCTAAGGGATACTACATGCTAAGCCCTAAGCACCATTATACCGATGGTCAAATCTTTTTCCAAGTCAGTCATAGTCATTGTATGCTCATGATTCTTATTTGCATTTTGAGCAGCTCATACCACTTTGGCAGGGCAATGTAGCTTAAACGTGTATTAAGGCAGTATATGCCCATTTTAAGGTCCTTCTGCAATGTCAGGGCAGTATAAGCTCATGCAGATACGGGTCACGCCTTACAAGCCAAATCGTACAGTCCTTACTCTAACAGTAATCTCCCACTGGTGTGGACATAGTGTTGTTGTAGTTGGACTTGAGAATGAACAACAGTGAACTGCTGAAAACCTGCTGTGAGCCACAGTCCTGCCAGCGTTTGATACTGTGCTCACCAGAGCCCGCAAGCCCATCCAGGGGCCGCTGGGTTTCAGGGAAGCAGTGCAGCTGGCCACATTGCTGGCAGCCCCCAGCCCTCTGTGTGAGCATTGTAACGCTGTACAAACTGGCAGGACTACCCCCACGCGGAGCTGATGCCGTAGAATTAAGATTTAACCAGATAAAGCTGAGGTACAGTTAATTATAGAACTATTGGGAAATTATATCTGCATTTATACACTGAGAACTATTGACACTAGAGGGTGTGACCTCTGCTCATACTGTCGGCTACTGAGTCTAACCTGAGCACAGGGACATAGGGAGCAAAGTGCTGGAACAGTGCTGGGGGCTTGCACGGTCTGGCCTTTGAAATGCAAGTGGTGAGATACATCTCTGAAAAGATCAACAATATGATTTATATTTAGATCGAAACAAGAGAAAACAAGCTTACTGGAGTGAGCTTGATCACAAGCTCACTGATCGCTAGATCACTGGAGTTGGCTGTTCACGTAAGTTTGATGATAATATCCTCATTCTGTTTGGGAGTGGGATTTTTTTACAATTCTATAAAAATTGTATTAGAAATAAAGTCTCCTCATTCATGAAAACATTAGGTTCCATGAATACATAACCAATTAACCTAGGACACTGCCATTCGTATCAGCCTTCAGTCCCTAATGAAATAGTGCAGCTGTTTTCACTTGGAAAAGTCAACTCTAATGCTTTGCAGTATTTGTGGCAAACTATCCCTGTAACAAGCTGAATGCACTATGGAAACGTCATATAGAGCTCACTGTGCAATACTGAGTCAATACACTGTACACATTTGATCAAAAGATTAATATTAATGTTTAGATAGTATTTATTGGTAAGATGTTTGTTTCAAACATACTACATTGTGTTGATACTTATGAATGGCCTAAATACAATAAATTGTATTTTACATATTGAGAACATGTATATAGTCATTTCTCCCATCAGTTAGGTACTTGTAATGGTAGCTATTTTTTCTGGGTTTTTGGCATTTACTTTTTGCACCATACAGTTTCTTAGATCATTTGTCCTGCAAAAATCTAGGGTGAAATCCAGATCTACCAGAAAATTGCTTCTGGAGTATCTTCTGGAAACCCAAGGTAAGCCAGAGCAACTGAGAGCGAGCAGTCCTTCAAAGTACCTGAGACTCCATCTGAGCTCTTCCTGCATTCAGGAGGCCAGAATTCAGCTTGTGTTTTCCTGCTGAGAAGGATCACAGCTAACATGTAATGCTTTATTTCCAGATCCTCATCGCCATACCCAGGAATGCGCTGGAAAACGCAGAGTATGTGTTTTGTGGGAGCGCAGGATTCTCCTTGCACTGCAGTCGGACGCCAGTGAAAGCTGGGCACCGAAACGCTGTTGAGGGCTCGGGCTATCACTGTTTGGGTAAACCATATTTGCAGATCACCTTAAGATGCAGCAGTTCAGCTTTCTGCCTTGTCAGTAGAGAACTGTGCTGGGGTCAGCTGTCCTCTCCACTTTAGTGTAGGTTTGTAGTCAGCATGAAGGTAGTTGGTGGAAGTACTTGGTTTGGACACTGGAAAAAGCACGTCCTTCATTTAGGCTCACTGTTTCATTTCCTTTCCTCTGAGGGGCTGGGGAAAGTGCTGAGCCAGCTTGTTCTGAGTGACATCAGTGCCCAAATGGTCACCAGTTCCAGTGAGAATGAGGCTGACCTTGCAGCTTGCACTTCTGTTCTTGCAGGGAGAAATCCCGTGGTTCTTTCACTTCAGGGCCACTGCCTGTGGACTTGTAAGTCAGGCTGCATGGACGTGCCACCTGTGAAAACCACCTTTTTGTTCCTGAGGTAATGGTGAAAACTGTGAACCAGGATGGGCCTCAACTTCCCGTCAGAAAAATGAGGATAGAGGAACAGGGCACTGAAGTATCCATTGTTTTTCTTACTCGCTACAGGTTGGCCAGGAAGGCTTTGGAAAACCCAGTGTTTTGAGACCCCTTCGTTGGTCTGTCAAGCTATTTGTGTCTTGGAAATGCCTCTATTCCTTTCCAGAGGGAGAGGTTTTACCTGCTTCTTGTCCTTTCCCCAGCGTGTCCCAGCCTTGGAGAACAGCCGTGCAGCTCTGGGTGCAGCAGGGAAGCAGCAGTGTCACATCAGAGCCCCGGCTCTGGCCCTACCTTCCTGACCCGCTCCTCAGCTCAAGCCAGGAGGTGAAGGAAAAGCAGTCCCAAAATGCTACGCAAGCAGGCCATAACCAGGTTAAACACATGGACAGCAAGGGAGCTATAGCCAGGGCAAAGTCACTGTCAGACGGCTCCATCCTGTTAAACAAAAATGCTATATAAACAGGAAGGGTGGAAAAGGATATTGCTAGAGAAAAGAGCAGCCTCTCCCTCTTGCTCTCCTGCTGCGAGGAATGCAATAGGAAATTCCTGCTCCAGGATTAACAATCGTAAGGAAAAATAGTTAAAAAAGCATGTGTCGAAAGCACTGGTGAAAAGTAAGGATACCATTCCAGCTACTGCTGTAGCACATAAACACAGACTAGATTTCCCCGCTCAAAAACAAAACAAAAGCCAAATATGGGTATGTAAAACTAAGAGTTTGCCTTAGGAATGACTCTAAGAGATCAGGCCTTGACAGCGATCTGAGAAATTGCAATAGGATTGATTCCAACCATCTATTTTTAGATTTTCTAACACGGATGTAAAATGGAGACAGAGAGCTGTAACTCAAGATAGGTGGAATGAAGCTGAGCTGTCCCGTGCTGGCGTGTTGGGCACCTTGCGCCCATTGTGCGACAAGAGGTGAGAGTGTGACCCAGTCTCAGGCAGCTGCGGCAGCACCTCTCCCGGTGCTGGCGCAGGGCTGTGCGGTGACGGTGCAGTCGCAGCCACGCTTTGCACTGGGCCACCAGCTGAACCTCACCTGCAAACTGGCACTGAGCAGGAAGCACAAGTTGGGCATACCTGTGCTGGGCCTGCCGTAAATCTTGAGGTGGTATTTATGGGAGTTTTGATGATCTGTTAAGCAGTCGATGGTACTGACAGCTCGAAGGGCACAGCTGGGATGCACGGGAGGCGTGTAGATGAGATGTCTCCATGGTGCTGTGCAAATGACAGCACTTGGCCGGTGTTGTTCTCAGCCATTTTATTTCACACCGGCAGTAGTGAAGGGCCCAACTTTTGCACCACGAAGGTCCTCATCATAAATTCTGCCTATATGCCCATCAAAAAGCAAATGCCACTGTGTGTGTTTGGTAAATACACAATGCACTCGTCCTATAGTCTAGAAAACCTGAAGCTCCTTTGATGCAAAGAATACAGGTTCGGGCCACTAATGTGGAAAAAACCCCCACCCATATGAAAAAAGTCTCTTGCAGTCAGCACCCGATAACTCAGCGTTTTGCTTGACTGCACAGGGAAACTCGCGGCTTTGCGCAGTAGGTGCCTCCCCCAGGGATGCTGGCGGACCCTTCGGGGAAGCAGCGGCCGCCCCCCGGCAGCGGTGCGGGACGCCCCGGCCCGGGGGCACCTTCTCCCCGCCCCGGGTTTGGCTTTCCGCCGCGCCGGGCCCCGCCCCGGAGGAGGGGAGCACTCCCCAGCGCCCCGGGGCGGGTGGGCCGGGCTGGGCTGGGCCGGACCGGGCCGGGCGGAG
>VYZW01047974.1:56693-109893 GCA_013401315.1 Balaeniceps rex
AGCGGGGACGGGGCGGCGGGGGCGGCCCGGGCGCGGCGCAGTCGCGCGACCCCGGGAAGAGGGAGGGTGGGGAGCCGGCAGCCCGGCGCGGCAGAGCGGCCTGGGGTGGGCGCCGGCGGGCCTGGCCCCCTCTGCCCGGTTAGCAGGGCAGGGCAGCCCCCCGGCTGCAGCTTGGCCCTGCGGGGTATTGCCGGGGAGGCGTGCCGGTCTGCCTGCCGGCGATGGGCGTGTGCGGCACCGGCAAGGCTGCGAACCGGTTGCGGGGTCTGGTTAATTCATAGCGGCGTGCGGTGGGTACGCGCCGGGGTATTTAAGGTGCCTGCGGGTGTCCTGTGTTGTGGCTTAGGCCGGCTCTCTAAAGGTGCCGGTGGCTAGCTTTGTCAGGCTGCAGCCTCCTAAAAATACAGGAGCGGTGCTGCTGGCTTGTGGGGGGTAAGGTTTGCCTTCCCCTCAGGTTCGCAGCCTTCAGATTTTGGAGAGCAGGCTTCTCCCAGGTGTAAACACAAAGCACCCATGTGCCTGTTCTTAAATATACCTGTGTATAAAGCCACCCATCTGCTAGACCTGCTGCTCTGGTTCCTGCTTGTCCTGGAGCTGGTCAGGTCGGGGCCTCAGGAATGTGTGGGCAATAGCGTTAACGTACGTTGCGATGTAAAGCGGTGGCTGCTGTTGCTTTCTGCCACTTGAGATGCATGGTGAAAGTATGGCTTCTAAGGCATCCATGCAGCTCTGCCTGCGTTTCTGAACAAAATGTCAGCTATCCCGCAGAACTGCACATTTCCTATTTTCGGTCCTAGTGGAATATTTGATGCCAGTACAAATAAGCGCTGAAAATAGAAAGGGGGGGAAGCAGCCACTGGTTTCGTTGACTTTTCCAGAGACCAAAATGAACTCGGTTTTCCAGTGGTCGCTGGTCCATCTGACTGCTCGGAACAGTATGGTGGTTGGCTACAGGTCACTTGGCAAAATCGCATTGCCTGTTCGCACAAATTAAAGTGTAAAGAACAAAGTTCCGGAAGAAATTAAGAGTATATCTTGTTTACACAGACATCTGCGGAGCAGAGTTCAAACACGACCATCTGGAGTTGTATTGCTGCCACTTCTGATTATCACAAATAACGATCTGGGAGAGCAGCTGCCAGCTTTGCTCTGTCATAGGTCAGCTCTGAGCAGTGTCCACTTGGCCCTTCCAAGAGAGCGTGTAATCAGTCCCGCGTCCACCGAGATGGGACCGGCTTCGGGCTCCTGTCTTTCAAGTGGAAATTTCCATGTCTTATGATTCAGATACTTTCTGAAACTTGAATGAGGGGGAACAGTGTTGGCAGCTCCCATCAGAAACTTGCCTAAAAGGGCAAAAATAACGTAATGACATGCTGAGCATCTCCATAGGAAGTTTGCAATTGTCTTTTGAGCAACACTTGTAGCTACTGCTTTCGGTCGCCTTGTGCAAAGGCTCTTGCAAAGCATTTTTGTGTGCCCAAGGCAGCGGGCTTAGGCTTTCATGATTAAAATAGAGACTTCTGCAGCTGACAAACGCTGTGCTGGGAGTATGAACCAAACTGTGCCCTAAGACCTGTTGAAAGAAATCCGGTTAATTGTAAGCCAACAAACTCAATGTCCTTTTCTTGCTTTTCTAGGATGGCTTCTGCCGCTTCTTCAGCAGACATGGCTCCCAGGCAGCTGACCAGAGCAGTACCATAAGCAACGCGATCATGGCCGCAGCAGGATTTGGAATAGCAGGATTGGCTTTTCTCTTGGTGGTGCGGTAGGCTGATGAACGGATCTTGCCATGGGAAAGTACTCTCAAAACTGACAATTTACCAGATTTCACTCTTATTTTCTATAGAACAGACCCTCTAAGAAGAAGTTTATATTTTTAAACAGGCTTGGAAAACTGTCTCACCAAATCCTTGGCTATAAACTGCTTCACTTGCTACCTAGTAACAGCACAAACAAATGTGTACTAAACCACCATTTGTGCATGTTCAAAACCTGTCGTCTCCAAACATCATCTGGACTTTCTTTTTGAAGGTGTAACCTAAACTTTAGCATGGTTCATGTACTGTAACTTCTGAGTGCTCAATGTTATGCTAGGAAACGTTATGGTGGACTTGCTACTAAACCCTCTGTTTGAGAAGTCTTATTTACGTGGAGGCAAGTCTTTGAACCCGCCTTCCATTAATACTGTAAAGTGGGCGAACACTGACTGTGATTTAACATGGTTTATGGCTTCAAATGTGGTGCACAGCACTTGTTACCGAAAGGAAACTCATTGGTTGATTTAGAGCAATTAGTGCCCGTGATGCGAGAGGCATTAGGGCTTAATATAACATAAGGCTGATTTCATGACACTACAAGAAGATAAGTATTGATACAGGACGGTAATGGCTGCAGTACTGGTTGTTACTGAAAGGAAAGGAATTTAAATATTAAACCTTAATTGGTATATTGAAATCCAGTGGAGGCTGGAATTTCTCTGGATTTCCTTGACAAAACAAGAATTTCCATATATCTTAATATATTTTTGAAGTATTTATCACTGTATGATACTTGTAGCCATGACATCTTTATTTTTGTTTAAAACTTAATGCTGCTTCTTGTCACTCTAGTGTGTACCAAGCGTTGTCTTGTTTGAGTAATAGTTCACTCTGTTTGCAACATGCTGTGTATTTCTTTCAATGGTTGTACAAATTGCCTTATGTTTCTGGTAGCTTTTAATAACGTTCCTGGGTTACTCATAGCGTGTACAATTTTACTATGGTGACTTCAAAGGTGAATAAATGTTAAGTATTTTTATTTTAAAAAAACTTTCTGCTTATTTCATCGGATGGGTGATGGTACTCGGACAGTGAGTGTTTCAGTGGTTACCTGCATGCATCAGTTTGTACCCACCTTCCTGGTGCTTTGACCCGAAACGAGGAGCTGTGCAGCACCAGAGCAGTGTGATACCAGTCTTTGTTGCAGAGGAGTCCTGCAGTCAGAACTAGGGCTGAGATGGCCTAAGGGGAAAATCCAGACCAAAAGGCCCATCTCACCACTACAACTGGAAATAACCTGGTGGTTTTGTAGGCCAAAACTTTCCAAAGTTTACTAACATAGCTGGGTACGGACAGGCTCCTCCAATACCTGCTCCTGCTTGTAGAGAGCAACAGAGCTCATTTCTTCTCTGCCAGGACTTGCTGCTGCCTCTCTTTCACACGTGCACAGTTTTTTACCGAAACTGGAGTTTCTGATAGGAGTTACGATAAAGACTGAGCAATAGGTGACAGAGTTCAACCCTTCTCAGATTAGTAATAATGAACAGCTGTAATTTTTGAGGGTGTTAGGCTTAACGCTTTGAAAAAGCAGTCTCATGTCTCTAAGTCAGATGTTTCTGTGGCTCTGATGTCCGTGAAATGGCGCAAGCCCTTTGTTCAGCCTCCCTCCCTGGCCGCCCGTCAGCCCACCCCTCAGCACTTCAAGAGGCGATGCCCCTTCATGGGAAGAGCACCCGGCGGGCAGCAGACTTCCTCTTGGGAAAGATCAGCCTGGCAGCCGGGCCGGCATCGGCAACCCTGCTTCTCCTTCTGCTAGCCACCGGGCCCCGGGGGAGGCATGCGGCGGGGGCTGTGGCCCAACGCTGGACAGAGCGGCGTTGTGCCGACTGGCCGCAGATGCAGGGAGAAGGACAAAAAGGGACATTCAGGGACGGTAAGTCCCGCGGAGGCGGGAAGGAGCTGGTGGTCCTCCCCCTCGTGCCGCCCGCTCTGAACAAACGTCTGCTTGTTCTCGGACTTCCAGTTCTCTGAACTCCAGCTTGGCTCCTCTCGGCAGAAGGATTAAGATCCCACGGCGCGGGACCGTCATGCTCAGTTCCTCTCTGGAGTTCCCACAGGGACGGTGCCCGCTTCTGTGGCAGCTGGATGCTCTCGGGCATCTGCCTCTGGTCCTCCTGGGCGGCCAGGAGGCTGTGGTGCCTGAAACTTTGGCTACGGTGGGAGTGAGCTGACTGGTGCTGGGAAGTGAAGGTAGTTTCCAAAATGTGGGATGCTTAAGGGGATGTGTGCTGAAAAGCAAGGCAAACGACAGGGCAAGAAATGCTCTAAACAGAGGTCAAATGTTGCATGGAAATGTCCTGCTATGGATCTCGATGTCTCCCCAATATCAAGCAGGACAAAGATAAAATATCAGTATCTTGATTTCCAGTGTAACCTGATCTGGCAGGCCCCACAAAAGCAATAGCAGAGAGGATATTATGCTGGTTTTTACAGTGTGCTCTGGAAAAGAGAAGAAAACAATCTGGAAATGTTCTTGAGTAAAGTCACACCAGCCTTTGGCATAAACCTGACCCTTTACAAGGTGCAGCTTGGAGGGTGTCTGCCATTCTTCCTTGGCCTGGGAGAAGGTGGGGGTAGGTTTCCTAAGAGCTAGAAGAATTGGCAGTAATTTAGGAAAGCTGTAAGGCTGAGCATCAGGAGACTGCAGTGCAGCTCAGCAGCATAGAAGCAATGCTGCCTGTGGCTGCCTGACACCCAGAGCCAGGCTGCTCTGGTCCCTGCTGGCACCCTGCACCCGAGGGTGCTCTGCTCAGCCACCCCAAGAGCAGTGGGCGCAGCCCAGGCTGCTGGAGCCCACGCTCCCTGCCCTGGCACTGGCAGGGGATCTGCCTGTCCCAGCCAGAGCTGTGCTCCCGGAGCTGCCATAGGACTGTGGTGATGAAGACGACGGCTTAAATCACTGGAGCCCCATTGATTTCAGGGCAGTTTAGACTAACTTACAGTTGCCTGACACTTCCGATTTTTAAAATTTTTTTTCTCCGTTTCAGCCTGACTGTTTGTCTCAATGAAGTCCCATATTTCAATTGAAAACTGCTTCTCATCCTCTTTTCTGCCCCAGAAAAGGGAAGCAAGGCACTGCTGTTCCTTTCTTTAAATGCAGAAGGAGAGTAGGTGGTATTTAAGCACAAGGCTGTGTCTAATCCTCATGACAGCTTTCAGATCTTCAGCGTTGGTGTACTTCCCGGGCAGGTGGTGGGTGCAACAGGCCTCGTCCTATCTAACGATTAGCACGCAGTAATTGCTGTAGGTTCTGTTGGGCCCCAACATGCCTACGCCTGCAGAAGCCATCAATCGTGGGTCGCTTCGAGGTGCCCGAGTGCTGGGCAGGGTCTTGCGTTCAAGGGGAGAGGAGAGCAGTGAAGGTGCTGGCTGAGCTGCGGCTGTCGCCTGGCTGCTCATACCAGTTCTGAGTCTTTCCTGCTCTGCTGCGTACGGAGACCTTTGCAGGAGAAGCTGGCGTTCCCAGCTTATAATGGTATTCACGGTGGCCTTACTGGAGCTGTTAGTGTTATCTGCCGGCACTGCACCTGCTCCCTACGCGGTTCCCTTCTGAAAGGGCATCCATTGTAACCACGGGCAAAGGCTGCTGTGCTGTTGCAGGAGCCCAGCTGCCTTCTTGTTAAAGGAAAGAGAAATCTATTCATCAGGCTTCTTAAGAGTGTTGAACTAGCCAGTGGGTTTCTTTTTGACTTGGAAAAAAATGAGACGCTGTTAGAGCTCAAAAAATGTGAGTTGCAGAATGGTGTTATATGGCAGTTCGTGAGCTGGTTTGCTGTGGTATGCAAAAAATCTGGTCTGGCATGTCTCGCTGAAGGAATTGGTGCTGGTGCTGCGGCTTTTCTGCCTGCACATGCTGCCATCCTGAGGGGGTGCAGCGTGGGTCTCACCTGCAGGGTGGTACCCAAGCCCGGGCAGGATGGGAGAGCCCTCTTACAACTAACACTAACTGGGCAGCCAAAAAAAACCCCAGTGAATCATCAGAGGGAAAATAGATGTGCGTAGCATTTATTCACATAATTTCACTTCTTGTGTTCATTCAGTTTGGATGAAAGCAAACTTCTGGGTTTCACTTCTGGTTTTCTGGCTGCTTTCCGTACCTGACTCGAGCTGGGTCGTCCTTGCAATGAGAAGATGCGATGTGGGGAGAGCAGGCGCAGCTGGGAAATGGCTTGCTTTCAGGTTTAGAAGGAGTGTAATGCCTTCATAAGTGCTGCTGTTATTGGGAGCACTTAAAAATGTTACCTTCAAACTTTTAACAGTTATCCTGTCACAAATTGAAGTTCTTAAATGAGAACAGAGTTAAAAATAAAAAAATAAAATCCTGATTTACTTGAAGTCAAATGTAGGAAGTCTAAAAATCAGCTGCGTGCTGAACTAACACGATTGTTTCATTGGATTTTTTTTCGCTGCCCGGGCTTGGTCTATTTGTTTTATTCAAATGAGACGAGGAAGAGAGGACCTGGCTTTCCTTCTCAAATAGGTCTCCTTTCAAACAGGCCATTTGTTTCTGCCCAGCCTGCGATAAGTTTCTAGCACAGCAGCCTGTAACTGATACTCGCAAATTGGCAATCTCATGGTTTCTGGATGTTCACCCATTTTGTGTCAGAGCTGACGTGCATTGTGTGTTTCTGTTGGTTAAGAATTAAACCTATTAAAATGTCTGGTTTAATTCAGTAGGGAACCACGCCAGCTATCGGGGCGATTGAAATCCATCATGTCCTGTTGTAAGAGATGCCGCAGCGCAGGGAATTAGAAAAGCCTGTCTGCAGAGAGCCGCTGTAGGCACTGCAGAAAGTTTGTGCTCTCTGGATTGAATCCCTTTAATGATTCTGACCTGTGACAACAGTTCACTTGAGGGAGTTCCTGTGTTTGACCCAACCTGCTCTTTTGTTTGTCTCTGAACAGCTCAGCACGTGGTGAATAACAGCAGGAACCCCGCACCCTGCTTACAGCTTTTGGATACTGTCTCTTCTTTTTTTTTCAAATGTGTCTTGTACCCAGCTGGGTCTGTGGGGAATGATGGCCTGGCTCGGTCTAACCGCGGGGAAGTTGTCCGTGCTGCATTGCACCTCAGGGAGGACCAGGCATGGTACCTGGAGCTCTGCTATGGGCAGCCTGCTCTGCAGCCTGACGCCAAAGCCAGGAGCTCTTGCTGGCGCTTTTAATTTGCAATACATAATCGTAAAAGTGCAAAAGTGCTTGGCTTCACCAAAGTGCTAGAGAGAAAGCACTGTCTGTAGTCTGCTGAGCTAGTAGGCTAGTTGGCTTCTTCCTTGTAGCTATTAGTGTCTTCAGAAGAATCCTAGGCTGTTGTAATTAATTTCTTAGCGTTAATTGTGAAGCTTTATGATGAGCCCATTGGCAACTCCTAAAATACAGGCAGAGCCCTGTGGCTCTGTTATGGAGTCAGTGCAGGGCAAGCAGTGTTAACTTGTCTCTTCGGGAGCTGCCAGCAAAAGCTCACTCGGCACCCGACCTCCTGGCACGCAGGCTGGACCCTCCTGCTCCTCTGGCTGGACACAGCTGCTTTGTGCCCTCGCCAGCCTGGGGCTTTCCCACCTCTCCTGAGGCAGAGGATGCACTCCCAGAGGTCCCGGTAGCCTGCCTGCGGGAAGCGTGGCCGTGCTGCGATGCAACCAGCATTGCCCTGCCCTGCGCACTGGGCTGTGCCCCAGGCAGCACGGCCACGCCACCTCTTGGTGCCAAGAACAATGCCATGAAGGAGTGGTCATATTGGGTGGGTGGTGGTTAGATGACTTTCTAATGATTATAATGCATGAGCAAGAACAAATTCCACCATTGGGTGTAAAATAACCTTGTAAAACTGTAGTGACAAGACCAGCGTCAGCCGAGAGCTGACGGTGCTTGACACGCAGGGCAAATGCTTGTTTCCTGATACCAGCACGTGCACGGTGGGCACCTTGACACAGGCAAGCGCTTTAAACGTTGAACCTCATTATACTGGGGGCCTGCAAGTGATGTGTTTCCTCGAGCGTTTCATACCCAGGCTGGATGGTGGCATTTTCAAGCAGAACATGGGGTGTGATCCACCAGGTGCCAGCTCTGCCGAGGCGGGCTGGGTTCCTCCCTGGGCTGGATCCTGTCTCCTCACGCAGCTACGTACGGGCGGGCACCACTGGGCAGGGACGGCGTTCCCTGCGACCTGCGACGGGAGCGTGGGGCTGTTGCACAGCCACTGTCTGCGGCGGGTGAAACCTGGCCTTGCAGAGTCAGCCCGTCAGTACGTGGTTTCCGTCCCTAAACTCCACAGAAACCCCTGAGCTTTCCGGTGTGTGAGAAGTCTGTAAAACATGTGCAGGATTTGAATTTTTTTCTCTTGTTTTCTTTTTGTTTCCCCCTAACCCTTACATGCCCTAAAGAACGTGTACCTGCAGTGGCCCTGCTGGCAGTCCCAGCGTGAGCACCCCTCCGGCGCGGGGCTGCTGCTCAGCACAAGTCACACTCACAGCTCTAGCATGAAGAGCCCAGCATCCTTAAATGTTCTTACTGCCAGTCGCGTAGGCAGTGATCTACCATAGCAGCATCACCCTTCCACTGGCCTAGAAAAAGAAAAATTATTTTCTCAAAATCTTTCAAAAAGGGCACAAAATAGCACATAACTAGCCTGAATCTTTACAAAGAAAAAAAAAATCCTCTGGGGTCTTGTGTATAATCCTTGGCGATGTTCAGGCCTGCCGCTCTGAAACCCTTCCATTGTTCCTGGTCGCTTTTTCCAAGAGAAGGTCTGCTCCATGGGAGGAAAAGGTTAAATGTGGGAGCAAGTAGGGCAAAAGATTATGTGAAACAGAAATCCCGGTGCTGTTTGTTCTGCCATCTGCTCTACACTCGATCCAGGGCTGTGGGTGGTTTTCCATAGCACTCCTGCTCTCCACGTGGCCGGCGGAGGGCTTTGAACTCCCGGAGCTCCTGGCACTGCAGAGCTGGGTGAAATTTGCATCTCCTTTCTCCCGGAGGAGCTGCCCTTTGGCAGGGCGAAGCCGGGCGCCGTGGCCCAGCCACTGCACTGGAGCTGGTGCTGAGAGCCTGCTGCAGTGGCAAGCCAGAAAAGCACGGACTTCAATGCCTTTGGCACAAAGAGAGCGAGCACCGGGGGGATGCTGGGGTCAGTGCATCCTGTGCCATGCCTGTAGGGAGAGCCTGGGCAGGACAGCCTCTGCTTCCCTGGGCGTGCTTTGTGTTTCTGTCTTTGCAGCAATGCACCAGCAGTGTGGGATGCTCCCTGGCGAGTGGGGCAGCCCGTGCCCACCACCCTGCTGCTGCTGCTGCCCCTGTGAGCCAGCAGCGGGGCAGGCTGAGCCCCACAGGGCTCTGTTCCAGCACACCATCCTGCCGGCAGCAGGGCCTGGCACGCGTGCCAAAGCGTGGGAGCACAGAAGAGTAATTTGCCCCCGCTTTGCGGACAAGGGACCGGAGCACAGAGATGTCAGAGATGTGCAAGAGCCTGTGAGCAGGCAGTTCTGGGGCGCACTGAGAGCTCAGTGCCTGTGGCTCACCCTCCGCCATAGCCAGCAAAAGAAAGGCGAAATCATCTCACCTCGTACCGCTAGGTCCCCTTTCTGCTCTGCCCCTTCCCCCAGCCCCCATTTCTCTTTCCCCCGGCTCCCCCAGCCCAGCCCGGCTGTGCCCAGGGCCGCGGGCTGCACACCCCTCTGCACCGCATGCCTCCTCCACACTCCTGCCCACCCTCCCCTGCTCTGCTTTCACTTGGGAATGTGACCTTGCTCTCTAGGTTATTTACAGACAAAATATTGCTGCAAGCCTGTGGAAGGATTTTCTGTTGGTTTTTTTTTTAAAGTGATTGAATTCCACATAAAATGAATTATTTCAAGGGGCGTGTGGGGTCCAGTGGGAATGCTTTGCTGTGTATGGGAACAGGCTGCCTGAAGCTGTCTCCCCTGGCCAGCACAGAGGTGCGAGAGGCTCTTCATTTCCCTGACTATAGGAAACGATCTGGCTCTGGTTTTCTTAGAGAAACCCACCCTCTGCTTGGGAAGGCTGCCAGGACGGGACACCAGCATTAACGGGGCCATGGCACGCATGTAACCGGGACCTGGACTCCTTCCCAAGGCGTGCGTGAGCCGGTGCAGAGTGCTGGCTGTGGGGAAGAGCAGAAGTGGGGGCCGCTTTCCGTGGCTCCCCCTCCTGCACCCCTGGAGCCGGGGCTCTCCACTTCCCCTGGCTTGGGAGCTCCTGGGTCTCCTGCTGCGCTTGCAACACAGGCTGGGTTTGCTGAGGACCTCAGACAGAGCTGTCACATCCGATCGGAAGCAGTGGTGGGCTGATTTCTCCTTTTTTGTTTTTACTGGCAGGACCAACAGCTGCCCTTTTCCCTGCTGCTGACAATTCTTCTGTCTAGCTTAACTTCTGAAAGCCTCGTGGTGATGGTTTCCCACTGTGTAGAGACCTTATGCCTTTGACCTTGCACCACTGCGGTACCCTTTGCATGGCTGCTGGAGGCCATAAAGCTGTTCATTGCACACAATAATGTGAGTTGTTAGGTTTGAGCAGCATCGGTTGTTTTGGATGGGGCTGGTTTCCTTACAGGGTCAACATAAGCCTTCGGGTTCCTGCAGCTGAGTAGTTGTCCCGAATAAGGCTGTGTGCTCCGCTTTTATTTAGGAGTAAGCACAGCAGCTGTCAACAGAGCTAAACTTGATCACAGACAGTGCCCTTTTTGCTGTAGGAAGAGTGCTTACACCAAATACCTTGGTCCAGCTCAGCGTGCACCTTGGCTTGATCTCTCCACAGACCGAGCCGGGGCTGCTGATGGGCTGGCAGAGGTGTGCTCTGCTCCCTGCTGAAACCGGGGCTGCCGCTGGGAAATCTCTTGGCAAATGCAGCCACAGGGGACAACCACGAAGCAGGCGCCTGCAAAGCCATTCCCTGCCTGCTGTGGGGTTAGCGCCGGCCCTCCAGAGTAACTCCAGCCTTCCCAGCTCGCGGTGGTGATGGTCTCATCCAGGCCCTCGCAGAAGCGTCGGGTGCAGGATGCGCACCGGGCAGCGACGGGGTGCTGAGGGAATGGAGGTGGTGCGTGTCTAGGGACCTTGATCAACCAAACAGGTTCAGACGGTGGTGATGGTTTGGAGGCCCAGCTTGCAGCAGATTTGTCTGGAACTGCTCTGATCCATGTGCTAGTTTGGGTGCTACCGAGCTACAGAGCACTCTGTGCAACTCATAAATGAGCATACTGGCTGTAAGTAAGGGCAAAAATCAATGGATTTTGTTTAACAAAATTCTGAAGTTTCCCTTGCTGAGAAGTCATGGGGATGAAGGCTGGGACAGGGAAAACAAATGAAAAAAGGTTTATTATTTTAGTCAAATCCTTGACTTGGCTGCAGCCGGCACGTTCAGCGGCAGGGTGGCAACATACCAGGTGAGAGACAAACACACCCGCCGAGATCAAGCGCAGCGGCAGCAGGTAGAGCTAAAGGGCATCACGAGGCTGTGTCTGTTGGGGCTGCTCCTTATCAACGCACCTGCTGACCCTTTTGGGAAAGCAGCTCCTTGCCACCTGCGCCTTGGGTAGCTGGGAATTTTTCTGAAGGAGCCGTAGTTATTGGGGCTCCGACCGTGCCCTGCTGGCACTGAAATAGGAGCCGCGCTTGGGCAGAGGGGAGCAGTAGTTAGAGCTTCTGGCAATGCCCACTGCTCTGCCGCTGGGAAGGCAAGCGGTGTATCATGGCGTTTGGTGAGACCTTGCAGGAAACCCTCTGCGGTTCCTCCCCACCTAAGCTGCCCAGGCTCCCCGAAAAGGATAGTGGGTGTGCTTGGGGCTGCCAAACCCTCCCCGCTCCCTGGGTCAGCAGGCAAACTCCTGCCCATTCTACAGCTGTCAGCAGCAGCAATTACCAGATTTGACGACTGCTTGCAAATCAAGGGGCAAGCTGCCACCAGCTTGCAGGGGCAGGAGGGCTGTGAGTGCTGGGCACACTCAAACATGTGCTGAAGGTGGCTGGGCACCGACTGGGAGGTAAGGGGTGGCAGGGGAAGGCCTTCTGTTCTGGGTGCTCTTTGCCAGGGCTTGCATGGTGTTTGCTGGATGCTGAAGCATCCTTGGGAAGGCAGTAAGGGAAAGCTTGGCTCACTGTGTCTGCTGCGGTGCACAGCTCTCACCTTCCAGTTCCCCACCGTAGCTGAGGGTAGTGAAAACCCCATCCTATTCCCCTAATCTTCTAAATGGGTGCCTTTTTATCAATGGGATGTCCTGGTTATCCTTTTTTTGCAGCTGGGACAAGCTGAGGAGTGCAGCAGGTCTCTGCTCACACTGCCAGTAAGAGCAGGACCCAGCGTGCCTGACTCTGGATCCATGCTGCGTATGTCTATGTATGCATAGTGCTGCTCCTCACTAACAGGGTCCCTGGCACGTTGCTTCCAGCCGAATATTAGTGACTCGACTGGCTTGAAGAACCGAGTGTGATGCAGGGGCACAGAGCAGCCCCAGTGGGTGCCTGGGGAAGGGGTCTGCCGGGGCTGTCAGTGAGCAGCTCTCCATAGTGTCAGACCAGTGGTGTTGGGGTAAGCCCGGGGCTTTGACAGGTGCTCGTGCCCCCTTAGAATATGGAATTAGGCATCCTGAGTGAAGCATCTTCTCCACCTGGGTGTCCCGAAGGGTTAACGATCCTGGCAGCAGATGGATGGGTGGTAAGGAGATTGATTGCCTCCCACAAGGTACATAAAGTCTCCCCCTCCTGCAGAAACACACCACTTGTTCAGCTAGGTAAATAACTGGTTTAAAAACCCCTCTCGCAGCAGCTGACCCTACACGTGTTTATCCAAGTGACTGGAGTTGTTCCAGTCTCTCTGGTAAGTGACCTTTCCCGAATTTTTCTTTTCAAGTTGACATTTAAGAAGGGGGGAGAATGTCACAGCAACAAACGGTGTTTTAACAGCGATAAAGCCGTACCCGTCAACAAAGCCAGGAAAGCCGCACCGGAGCCTGCGCCGGCGGCTCTGCCATCCCCACCGGAGTCCGTACGGACAGAGCTGGCTTGTGTTTCCTGACCTGCTTGGTTTTGCATGAAGTGACATTTGCAGTGCCCATTTGCTCCTGCTGCCCGGGCTGGGCTGGGCTGGGCTGGGCTGGGCTGGGCGCGGGGCGGCTCCGCAGCTCCTGGGAAAGGCTCCTGGGTGCAATCAAGTCTGAGCCAGCTGCTGGCAGCTGGAGGCACTCACAGTATTAGTTCATTACTGCAATTCAAATGAAAAAGAGTCTTAAATCTTCTCTGAAAAGAATCTGGGTTTGGCAGGCAGTGGAGCACTCGGCTTATTTTGAAAATGCCTTGGACAATTTTGGTAAATATTTTACTGTGTGTTCGAGGGAAGTAAAATTTACCCCTAGTTTTCATGTTCCTTGGTTCTCAGCTTCAGCACTGCCACGACTCGCCCCTTGCCGCCAGCAGCTGTCTCACAGGGTGATGTGAGCAATGAAGTCTCTGTGCTTTGCAGGACGTTTACCTCTTTAGCGCAGATGCCCAGTACATGAGCTCCTCTTCCAGGCTGGGAAGTGCCAAGGGCAGCACAGAAGGCTGCTCAGCACTGAAGGGTTCCCCAAATCCTGCTCTCCCCATGTCCTGGCCGATGCCGTAGCTCCGGTGCACCAGCTGCCAGCCACTCCATCTCCACCAGGGCTCCGCGGCATCTCTTGGATGTCCCTGCCTTCTCCATCTGCAAAGCACCACACAGCCCTCCCAGCTTGGCCCTGCAGCCCTTACCCATTTTTTTGGCTTAGTTGCAGATGGCAAGCAGGTCTGCGAGCAGCAACCAGTCTGGGGTGTTGGAGTCTCCCTGCGATCCCCACCTCCGGCTCCTCTCCTTGGAGTGCCACTAGAAACGGTTTCCACGGGGACCACTGCAGGGACGGCCAGCCCGGGCCTCCGCTCCGCGCCTGCAGGGTCCAGCCTTGAGAAGAGAAATTGAAACAAGGACTTTCCAGTGGTCATGTTTCCCATAGCAGGACACGTGGGAGATCCCTGGGAAGCAGCCAGCAGCAGGGATCCCCCGGAGCTGGGTGCTTCCCTGGCACTTCTCACAGAGGGCCTGACGGGAACGGCTGCAAAAAGGCACGAGGCAACGAGGGGACCGGGGCGGGGGCAGCACTTTGGTCATACAGTGACACACTGCTGGCTCAGGGTGATGCTGGGCAGCCCCGCACCAGAGCCCTCCTGAGCGCACAGGCCTCTGGGCTGGCGGCAAGCTCTGCTGTCAGCAAACCAGTTTTTTGTGACAAATTTCAGTTGAGAAATGCCTAAGTGGCTCTGTTGGGACAGGCCTGATGGATGCGCCTGGCATTGTAGCGATGCTGTTTCTTGGATTTAATCTATTTGTGCAAGAAGAAAAAACAATAACAAAAAACCCCCAGATAAGTCCAATAGCAAAGATGCTTTTAGAGAGCTGATAGCCAAGCCTTGCCTTTGCAGTTCACCGTGTCCCTGCGCAGCCCCAGCGCCGCTGCTGGGGAGCTGGGCGCAGCTGGCGGGGGCAGGGCTCCGCAGCCCCCAGGCTGCTGGGAGCTGGGGTCAGCAGCTCACAGACTCCCCCATTAGGAGCATCCATCTGCCACGGCCCCCCCTGCTCCCCTGCTGTCCCCAGGAGGTCTCTAGTGCTGCACATTAACGTGAGACAGCCGAGCTGTTCCGCTGGGCTGTTGCTGGAGTGATGCTTGTGCGAGGCTCTGTGGCTGCTTGGGAGCGATGGCAACTTTGGGACCTCACCCACTAAGTTATCTTTAATCTGTCATGGCAAGAATGCCTCATTTTGCTCTTGCTCACAGTAAGCCCGGGTGTTGGCTTGCTACAGGGTCGGTACGTGAGCCCTGGAGCGGGACTGCCTGTATCCGGAGCCTTCCTTCCCCTGCGATAACGTCAGCGCTAGAGAGCAGGCAACTATTTTGGTCCCAGGAATGCCAGCGGATGATTTCACTTTTGTTTTGCATCTGATAACCTTTCCCATCACAATGAGAGACGACGTCTGCACTCCCTGTGCTTCTGTGTGCGAGGGGAAAGCCATTCAAGCACCTCTGCAGGGGAAAAGAAAGAGCCGGTTTAAAAATAGCTGCCTGATTGTCCACGGAGCCTGGGCAAAGGAAGGGCAAAGCCTCTCCCTGCCGCGCTGTGCACCACATGCTGGGATTGGCTTCGCCGGCTGAGCCGGGGCACGAGGACAGCAGCCGTGGGAATATTTGCTGTGCTGGCTTTTCGCATCGGCCTCATGGGGACAGGAGAGTCTGGGAGAGATTTTCTTCTCCATTCAGAGTCGTCCCGATGTGGGGCTCCAGGAGAGCTACAGCAACACCCTTTGCCCCCACTCACGGGCACATGCAATGGTGTTTTCTCCTTTCTCTGCCCCTCCTGCCCTTCTCTGAGTCCTTTCCCTGCCGGGTTTTGTGGCTGGGAGCTCGGTCAGGAGCAAGGCGAGACAAACCCATCCCGGGCCCCAGGCGAGATAAGTCTGGTCAAACCCAGATTGCTAAAGCTCAGCTCCAGTTTTTATTTCCTGTGGGGAAGGAGCTGGCTAAAGTAACTTGTTTTTTTTTCAAGCTTTCAGCCTACGACTTCCCACGAACTGCTGACCCATCATGTGACAGGAGCCGCAGTGGGGCCGCTGCAGCGAGATGCAGTATCACCGGCTTATCGAGCCGCACCGGGGCCGCGGGCAAACCCTGGTGCTCAGGTGGGGACGGGCCTCCCAGCGCCCATGTGTGCTGGGACACGGGCAGCACCCGGGCACCAGGCCTGGGAACGGGAAAACCCCCATGTGCTTTAGGAGGGAAGGCAGCAAGATTATTTACTGCCGGCCCCCCTCCCCTATGGAGAGATGCTTCCCGGCTCCCCAGGGGTGGCACGGCCTGTCTCGCTGGTGCCCACTCTGACCTTCAAAGTACATTATAGGCCATTTTGCAGGCTCTTGGCCAGCGGGATAGCTACCTGGGCTCCTGTTTGATCGGTCCCTTTGCTCAGTGGGAGGTTTTTGCTCAGTCCCCTGAGCACACAACTTACAGGGTGGCTCCAAACCTGCCCTTGCCCTTCCTGAGCTGCAGCCTGTTTACAAAACTGGCTGAGGGCTGCTATTTATCCTTACGTACACATTACATTCAGAGTTGCTAAACAGGCAAAGCCAAAATGAAAGTCATCTGAGTTTTCTTTAATTAGAATAAGATCCTGATGAATCATGAGGTTCTTTACCTCAAGGATGCACCAAGAATTGACTTTGGCAGCAGACATCAAGGTACAGCAGTCAGCGGAGCTCACTCGCTGCGTTGACATCTGCTGGAAAGACTTGTTTTTCCCTCCCAAGTCACATGCTAACTTGTGATCTGATCATGAGATACGAAGGATAACCTTCCAATATTTATTTTTCTCATCTGGAATTTTAAAAGGCAGAGGAAAAGAGTAAAAAGCAGTGTAAGGGAAAAAAAAACCCCAAACAAACCCTCGCCTCTTTTGGTTAGCATTGCTCTAGGTGCTGTGCTTGCTGCTGGGACGGGGCAGGAGACCGTCCCCAGTGTGATGGGCTGCACGTGTGCCTGCTGCAGCCGTGATGGAGAGCGTCAATGTGCAGAGAGCATCGGTGGGGAGAGCATCGGCACGGGCAGAGCAATTGTTGCTGGTGTGTTCAGCCATGTAGACATCCCCTCTTCCAGGATGAGCGCAGGCAGAGGTGGGCAGGGTCTGCCTGTCCCAGGGTGACCTGCACCGGCATGGGGTGGGGGGAGCTTGTCCGCCCCCAGTGGCTGCCCAGAGCTGGCACTGTGCCATCCTTCAACATGAAACACATATATTTGATTACAAATGTCAAAGAAGTAACATATTTTATAACAATATTCCAATGTAATCAGCTAAACAGGTGGAGTTATCTGATACACGCTCTGGTCCAAACGTTTATAGTAAGCCCAGCTGCAAGATTAAACCAGACTCACCCTCAAATAAAATCCCCCATATAATCTTTGGGGAATTTTGCTAGTGCAGCTTGTGTATGTTTACTTCTGTGAGATGATGCCTATCAAGCACCAAAAAACCCCAGAAACCCATCATGGTGCTGACACGGCGGCTGTTGGGAAATGAGCATTCAGGCTGCTAAAGGCTTTGCCATGAGAGGAGTTCTCGCTGAAGAGACACCAAGGCAAAGCAATGGGGCAGGCTTGTTTATTTTCTGAGATGGAGAGGTGTGTACCATTGGCTACCAAATTTGAATAAGGAGGTTGCTGCCTACAGTTTGCATACATGCAGCAAACCTGACTTACACGTACAGTGGGATTACTCTGGGAATGGCAGATTGAGATCAGCAGTGTGTGTGTATGTCTGTCCATCTGTTCAGTGCTGGGAGCAACTACGCAGAGCTGGGAGATGCAGCAGGCGCTGGCCGTGCTTTCCAAAATCCCATCACCTTGGGATGCCCCTGGCCGCACGCCTGCCGGGCACCCACATTCATGGTCAGAGCCAAGGCTGGGCATCCTCTGCAGCCGTGTGCAGGATGACCGGCCCGGCATCATCCTCCGGTTACTCAGTACTTCGCCTCCAGCCCTGCTGAGTGATTGTGCACTGTGCCAGTGTCCTGCGGTGCGGTGCTGTGCTGTGCCGTGCCGTGCCACCATGCACTGGTGGGTCCCTCAGGGGGTCCCTGTGTACCCAGGCTCGGGATGGGGACCAGGGAGCACGGGAAGGCAAGGACCATGTCTGCAACTACAGCTCAGCGAGTGAGAAGAGAGGTTGAAGCAGAAAGGTGCTTGTGGTTTCCTTCGAAACTAAAAGGCACCATAATATTTCAGGAGGCTGATGGTGTCAATGAGCCACTGCAGAGCGCTCTGTCCTGGGGGCTGTTGGTGCATGCTGAGCCGGCCGGTCTGCGGAGGCTGAGCCCCAGGTCCTCGAGAGCATTCAGAAACTTTGTGGTCTTTTGGGAGGAAGGTGTGTAAGCCTCACGCCTTCCTGGCTAAAGCCTGCTGGTCTCCTGGCTCTGCCTGTCCAGGGAGGGAGCTGCAGGTCTGCAGGGTCATGGGTAGCTGGACCTGACCCGCGCCCCTGGCCCCAGGATAGACAATGGAAGGGGAGATGTTCAGGGCAAGGCCAAAGGCACTGCCCCTGTGTGTGACATGCCGCGTGTGAGCCTGACACAGGGCGAAAAGCTCTGCCGTAGTTCCCCTGGAAATAAGTAACTGCGAGGAGGAACATAAAGGGGTGGATGTCACGCTAGAGAGAGGCAGACAGTGCAAACCAAGTTACGAAAGCACCGCCTGCAAGAGCAGTGAGCCCGGCCGCAGCCTGGCCACAGCTATTTCGGTGCCGAGAGAGGGCTGAGTGCGGAGGTGTTGCCAGTAAAAATGCACAGTGGTGTCAAGCGGAGAGGGGAGGGGGCGGGACGGAGGGGCGCAGCCAAAGGACATCCCAGCTACTAGGGAGGGCACGAAGGGATGGTGTCTGCTGGGTGCCTTTGATGTGGTGAATGGTGTTTTGACTGCGGTAGGAAGGTAGACTTCGACATTTCAGGGAGGGTGGCTGAACAATGGGTTTGCAGCGAGAAGTGGATAAACTCCATCCTGCGAGGCCCAGCTGGCCCCGGCACCATTGCCAGGACCATGGCATTCATGAGAGAGGCTAGGGACAGCTGGGACCTGATGCGGTCCCTAGACTCAGAGCCAGGGAAGCATGAACAGGAGATGATTTTAAATTAAAACCAAAGCAATCCGTAATAAAGAGCTGTCTCTAGTAAGCAGACTTATTTCTGATTTCAGGTTTTGAGAGGTCTTGAAACTCTTTAGGTCCAAGTTGTATGTCTGCTGCTAGTACATGAGCTTTACTTTGCAGTGTCCTAACCCACCCGCCCATTGCCCCGCTCAGTGCAAAGACTAATATTTTTATTCCGAAAAGCAAACTATCCTCTTTCCTTAGGCAAATATTTCTGCGGCCTCTGCAACAGCATTAGCCAGAGATGGTTACGGGCACCGTGACAGGCTAACGAGGGGGTTGGTGTGCAGTCGTCAGTGGTCCATGCAGGAGAGCGGCATACCTGCCTCCAGCTCATGGGTATTTGGAAGGTATTTGGGTTTGCTGGACCTGGCTGACCTGTCTCTGTGCCCGAGGGGCATCTCTGAGCACTGCGATTTCCCACTTTGCCAGCCCTTTGCCTGCCCCTAACAAAATTAGAGCAGGTCTGAACCAGAAAGCTGGACGCAGAAGTGATCAATAGTGATCGTAATTGGTTGGCAGCGCTGCCTGGAGGCTCTTGGTGTCTCAGTTCCAAAATAAATAAATGGGTTCAGAAAAAATGTAGGCAGTCTGACTCAGCTGGCTGAGGCATCGGTTGGAGGGGGCTTCACCCTGTGGTCCAAGGGCCACAGAGGGCAAGGCTGCTGGCAGAGAGCTGAGTTTACCGTGCCCCATCCCTGGTGGATGACTTTGCTCCTTCTGGTTTCCCTTATGGGTGACGGTGTGTCTCCAGCAAGTTTTGCTGTGCGAGGAGTTCGTTCTGCAGCACCAGAGCGCGGGAGGCTTGGGCGGAGGGAAGCAGCCGGGGCAGGTGCTGCGGGAGGGGGACGCACTCGCACACAGCTGTGGGTGCGATCGCTCTGTGGGTGAGTGCCCGGGGAAGGAGGTGCATCCACTCATCCCTAAGTGCGGTGTAGACACTTGCTCCTGGACAAGAAAGCAGTCCCTGTTTTTAAGGAAATAAACAAATCCCCAAGAACATCCTTTTGGAGCGGCCCCCTCCTGCCTGCTCGCGTCCCCAAGGGACAACAAGGGCTTTGTAACAGCCCAGGGCTCTCGGGAATGAAAACAACCTCGGTATGAGCTCAGCGGCTGTAAATCAGCAAGCTCCACTGGGTGCTATTGCTAGGGTAAATTTAGTGCTGATTGCTTTGATCTGAAATGCTTTTATTCTGTACCCTCTACAGAGATAGGCACAAGGTCAGACTAATGGCTGATACATGAAAAACATATGTGGCCTTTATTGATTTTGCAGTGATTAATGATTCAAAGGGAGGGCCAGTGATTCATGCACACAGGAACAGTGCCTGAGAATGAGCAACGCCGACCGAGGCGGCCTTTTAATTCCAGCATCCAGCCTGCTTCATGCTGCTCAGGGTACCAGTGCCGCTGTCACGGATGTCCTTGCACTGGGCACACGCCCATTTGTACACAGTGAGCTCTCACACCCGTGTCCGAGTTCTGTTTGCCTTGCTTTGCTGTCCGTTTTGGAAGGGGATCAAAAATAACGGAACGTAAACCCTTACTGTGATCTTGTTGACAAATCCTCTTGAAGGTTTCCTGCTGCTGTCCCAGGTGGTCCAAGAAGAGAGTCCTTCAAAAGGGTACGGTGCAGCGCCTTGCCCCAGGCTCATGTCAGGAGACATCGTGGCAGAGGCCCCGCAGGAGGCATCCCCCGGGTTCAGCCCTTTGGCTACCAGCTTGTGATCTCTCAATAAAGGAGCTTCAAAGCTGTTTGCTGTGATTAGCCTTGCAGGCGATGGTTTTTGAAATGCTTTTCCACCCGCGCGAGCATGTGGGACTCCCTGGAGGCTGCCGAGCCATGGCCATGGGGTGGGCGCTCTCCTCCCGCAGTCCCCCGTCCTAGCCCACCCCGTGGACAGGGACCACAACCCCCCAGTTTGCTCTGTGCCACAGACGCAGCTGGAAACTGCATGGGGAAGTCATCCTAATTTTGGAGGGGGAAATCAGGCCCCATTTGAAGGCTCTCCTCGGTGGTTATGCAACTTTCCTATCTGGTATTTGAGAAAACTTCCCCCTCCTGGCTGTTTTAGCCTTGTGACTATGACTAAAGCCATCGTGTTGCTACCAAGGCTCCTTCTGCTGGGCTCACTGCTTTTACGCTGTCTGTCCTGCTGAGCGGGCCAGAGACCTGCTACATCTCTGAGGGTCTGAAAACTCACTGTCGTTTGGGTTCCACTTGTTGCCAGCTCTACTGCTTTTTTTTTTTCCCTCTCTTGCAGTTGCTGATGGCTAAAGGCAAAGACGTGTTCGCTCTTGGGCAGTGTCATGGAGGAGGCGATGCTTTGCTATAAGAGCAATTGCTCGGTTATAGCAGTCACCCTCCTGGGGCCGTGCATCCATCACACCCACACCATGCCCCCCCAGGTGGTCAGCACAGAGGCACAGGCAGCGGCACAGGGTTAAATGCAGCACATTGACTGGGGATGGGGAGCAAGGTGGGAGGGGGAAACACCACCACAGTGGGGATTTCTTCAGCTTTGTTCCATGTGGATGGATTTGGGGGGGGAATTTCAGAGTTGGTGGCGATACCCACGTGTGTGTGTGTGGCGGCAGTGGAAGATGTTGGATAGCTCATCACCCAGCTGCATGGCCAAGTGGGGCAACAAAGGATGATGTATGGTGGTGCCGTACTCCAGTTCCTGGGGGAGCCTGGGTTCCTCTTTGCAGTAGTCATTATATGGCTGCACAAACATGAACACCGGTGAAGGCCCACAGGTACAGGTTGAGTTCAGACTGTGTGGATGCCAGTGCACACAAACCCACTCAGCCACAGGCAGGGCCATGTCAGGCCATCTGCAGCTCTCTCAGAGGCGCTGGCTCCCAGCCCATCTGTGGCGGGATGCGTAGAGATGTTTTGAACATGCCAAGGAGACAAGGAAGATGCATACCTTGAACTAAGCCCGTGTCCTCACACTGCCCCAGTGTGTCTGCTCTGCAGCCCTCCCCCAGGCCCCCCGGGCTGGCGGCACCACGTGAGAGCACCTGGGCAGAAGTACCCCTGTCCCGAGCAGCCCCCACACTGTGGCAGAGTCAGGGCGCACCGCCCTAAGGTAAGAGCACGAGAAAACGCTCCCAGTGGCAAACAAAGGTGAAAATGTCCACCCTGCGAGTGGCTGCGGTGCAGAGCTCATGCTCTCACCCTTCACTTTGCCTGCCGTTAGCACAGATGCTGACCAGCCCCTCACGCCTGACGCTGGCTCCGGGTGTAATTGGTGACAGTCCCAGCGGGGTCTCCATCCCCATTCAGGAGCGGCCGAGGGCTGTTGGCTCCCTCCAAGGGACACTTTGGGGACATGGGGCGTTGAGCCTGGTACCGCCCCACTGCCCATGGCATGGCAGGAGAGGGCGGCAAGCATCACAGGGAGACACGTGGAGAGACACTATGTGCTCCCAAATTAGCTACCAGGCCAGGTTGGTTTTCCTGTTTACTCCCTAAGTGGAAAATAGGAAGAGAGTAAAAAACCTCATCCCCTTGGCTATAAAAAGATCTTGTTGTGTGGGCACAGGAATTTTACCTTCTTTTCATTTTTCTTCCAGCCTAGCAGAGCCTCGGTGGCGCCAGGTGTGTGGCGCGGGCTGTAACAACAGTAAAGCAAATAATAAAGAGGGATGCCGAGAATAGCAGCTCCTCTGTAGGGGACGTTTCTTCTCGGGCAGGGAACTGGGCCCATTCACCAATCTGCTGGTGAACAGCTGTATCGGGGTTTCGCAAAGGATGAGGGTCACGGAGGAGACATGTCGGGTTGGTGTCCTTTGTGTTGGGGACACAAAGCCCCCACTGGGTATACCCAGCACTGACCCAGCCGGGGTGCAAGGCAGCTGAGGGCCACACAGAGCTCCAATGAGCAGGACAAAAGGTGAAGAAACCACATCGTCCCTATGACATTTCATGGGCAGATTGCAATAAAAAGGTCAGCTGGGTGGGTTTGGCCAGCAAGAGCAAGGGGTGGGAGCAGATAAGATACTGCCATGCCAGAAAACTGGCCAGGCTGTGTTTCGGGTTTACAGCATCAGGATGAGTTATTGGGATCTTAAACCCTGCAAGCCCAGAGAGGTTGCTAAACCTTGTTTGCCTCAGATTGTTTGTCCAAAAAGATACCAAGAGATGAACTCTTTCTTCCCTTCGTAATTGGCCGTAATCTTATCTGAAGCCTCCAAAGTGTCCTAGAGACTCCTCAAGGAGACAACAACCAAACAAAAAAGAAGTCCAAGAGCATTTATTTCTGAGGCTTGAGACTGGGGAATGGCACAAGTTTCTTGGCCAGCTTTGGTCACCCTTATTTGTTACAAAGAAAAGGAAAGGACGCCCAGAGCTGCCAATGTCTTGCATAGGTAGCGACTGAGCTTTCTTGCCTCCTTGCTCCTCTGGATAACTGAAGCTGTTTTGAGGAGGAAAGTCACAAAGTTGATTTAGTTAATAACTAGGAAAAAATACTGCGTGAGAGCAGTAGGCTACAGCAGCCCACGTCTCAGGTATCTGGCTGCCTAGGCCAGTATGGTTTAACCATCTCCCACCAAAAGGTATTTTTGGTGTGTTTGTTGTGGGCCTGTGGACACCCTTCAGGCAAGACGCATTCTCATGGATTTGGAGGTGGTTTCAAGGTACTTTTTGCTCTGTGTGGTTTGTGGCTTCTCACTTGCCAGAGGAGCTTCTAATAATCTCACCATGGACTTTGAAAAGTACGTGCAATTGTAAAAAAGATCCCTCAAACGTAGTATTTCCTTTAAAATTCAGTGCAGTGTCTGTGTGCCTGACTGGTCTTAGCTGGTCGTGCCATAAAAGATTGCACAGACTCCATGGCTCTCTTTTGGGGTCTGTTTCTGCCGGTGCCACCTGTAGTTGTCCATTTGAAGCAGCTGAGTGTTATTTGTGATGTTGCCTCTACAGCACAAGGATTCCCCTGCACACTCACGGCTGCGTGGGCTCGCTGGCAAGCGGGGATGTCGCACAAGGGCTAGTGATCCAGAGCAGAGCTGGTGGACTGTAGGTGTCCACACTGCACCCCTTTCCATTGCTGACGCTGTCTGCTGGGGAGGGGTTGTGGACACCAGAATGGGATGCGCCATCCCAGCAGCACTCATACCGGGCCCCACTGGGGGTGTTCCCACTCAGGGGTCTTCGCTTATAAATTGGATGAGCCCTGTTAGTTCCATGAGGGTCCATCACACCCCCCCAGGGCTGGTCCAAGCACCATGTCCTGTCCCTGAGACTGTCTTAGCTTTACCTGTGATTTTTATATTGTCCATAGCAAAACTGCGTGTCCAGTGAGCCCAACTCTGGAGCCAGGACCTGCATTCTGTGTTAATTATGGTGGTTTTGTCCAGGTCATGGATTAAAAATGTGAAATTTTGAAGAGGGAAGAAGAAACTTCTTCTCTGACAAAGCGCCTACTTGATGCGGGTTCACAACTTAGAATTTGTTTTCAGACCTATGAGTCGGCCAGGTTTTGCCACAGCTATTATGTGCTATATTACCTGTTGCATTATTCTGGTTCTCAGTCAAAATCCAATACCAAGTAAGAGGAGTACCAATGTGTAAGCATCCTGTATCAGCACCACAGCAAGTTACTGTGACCAGATCTGTTTTCTGTCAACCTTTCTTGATTAGGAGAAATAAACCATTTAAGGGAGGGGAACTGAATTAATCAGCATGTGCCTGGGCTCTGGGTCACGGCAACTTGCCTCTGGCATTATCCTGTTTACTCTTTCAAAATACTGGCATCTTACTTTTCTTTCGGATGTGTCCCTCAGCAGCTGGAGCAAGGGCAGGACACATGGCCGCTCCCTGTGCCAGCACGATGTCCTCAATTAGTCCAGGTACAATGTGTATTTTAGGAGCGAAGAAAGTGGATGCGAAGGATACATAAATGTCGGGTTCTTCTGAGCAAAGCAAACTAACAGGAGACATGAGCAGTTCGCTACCCTGCTGTAATGATTTTATTAATACAAAGCAGTTCACAGGCAGTAAGGACACTCTGTCAAAGCAAATCGATTATTTTCTACTGTTTTGCTCACCCGCTGCAAGCCTTTGGGCAGCCGCTAGCGAGGCTCTTCCCTGGCTAGCGAGCACGGCCTTCGCTTTGCTGTGCTCAGCCCTGTGCTCATTGCCCCTGGCTGGCCTGGCTGCGCTGCGGGGTTTTACCTGCTGCCGAGCCGCAGCCGTGCCCCAGCAGGACCCGGGCCACCTGTGCCGCAGGTCACCTCCGAGGCAGCACTGCTGGAACCCAGGCACAGGCCCCAGAGGAAGCAAGGCAGCCACAGGACTTGCCTTGTGCCGTAGGAGCGCAGGGGACAGGCATGGGGGAGTTAAAGCCCTTAGCCTGGCTGCTAAAAACCCATGTTGCATGGTTTGTGTGCACAGGCTGCCCCAGTTTGCCTGGGGTTTACCACACATTTTCATCATGCTTGCAAAATGCTGTTATCACAAATAGCAAAAACCAACCTCGTCCTCATCTGATCAGAGCGAAACCAGCACAGCTCTGCACAACGTCTCCAGCGTGTCCGGTCTGCTGAGTGCTGCTGTGGAGCACATGGTTATTGCTCAGAGGTACTTTAGTTTGCTGCTTTGGAATTTTATTTTCATTGCAGACTCCTTGGCCTTGGCCTGTGAAAGCAGTTGGTAACCATTGCAGCCAGGGTACTTGCTGCCTTAGCCACTGGCCATGACACGACTTTTTGCTGAGGGCTGATGTGGCTGTTCTGTATGCAAATGGGCTGCAGTAAAGCTGAGGATGTCAGGGAGCCTGTGCTGGGCTGCTCCTGAGCACAGGGCCCGGGCTGCCACCAAAGCCCTGCTGAGCAGAGGTGTGGCTGGAGCTGGTTGCGAAGCCCAACGCAGCATCTCCACTCCCTGTCCCATCGGGCGAGCAGCACCCCCTCGGGGTCACCCTGTCCCGCTGGGGTGAGGCGAGCAGGGCACCCACTATCTCTCCACTACCAGTGCCTGTGTTTCACCCCGATACCTCCTTCCATCCCAATAGCTCCTTGTGTCCTGATAGCTCCTTCTGGCCCAGCCCTTGTCTCCGTGATGGGGCAACGGTGCAGATGACTGAGCGGGTCCAGCAGGCAGGCAGTCTGGGAGGCTCTGGGTATTTCCCAGGAGCAAAGCTGCTGGTTAAAGTAGCATGTTTAATAATTATTACAAGTCCTGGAGGCTATTTAACCTGCGTGGAGGATATGAGCCGGAGGCACCGCATGGCTTACCAGTGCCAGTCCCCATGACAGACCGCTTTGTGTGCCACTGGGCTCCAGTGCAGCTGGGGTGGAGGATGGCACATGAAAAATATTGGGGAGCACTGCAGATTTCTTTCACTAGAGCTTACCAGGCATTTTTGGCTGTAAGCGAGCCAAGCCAGAGATCAGCCCCTTCCAGCGCTTGCAGCCCTCCTGGGCGACGTGCCAGCGGGGGCTCTGCGGGCGGCTGGGCAGCAGGTAGGTGCTGGGGAGAGGAAAGCCCAGGTAACATGCACAAGAAATTAGGGCTTTCACAAGATGCCGTAATGGATTGCAGCCCCAAGTTACAGCTGTGCTCTGCCTATGCCCACAGCGAGCTGCAGGGACAGGGTTACCCAGATCAGTCCCAGCGCCAGCACAACAGCACAGCATCTGTGTGGAGGGCCAGCGCGGGGCCGACAGCGCTGCAGGCGCACAGGGCCACAGCTCCCTGCCTCCAAATGCTGTGTCATGCCCTGGGATCACACGGCGCATCTTGCACCAGTAATCAAGTGACTCCGAAAATCAGGACATGAAAGTGCTTTGGCAATGCCAAAAGCAAAACGTACAGAAAAAATTTCCCCTCCCCTTACTCCATAAAAGTTCAATATTCTGCAGATGATCTGAAATTTTTTGAAGTGCTAAAGGCTGACTGTGGGACGTAAGTGTTTTACATTAGGTACAGGGATCTTCTGCTTCTAAAATAGATGAGACGCTTCACAGGGGAGTCTTTAGACTTTCCAGACAAGAGATAATGGTAGAAACCTGATATTGTTGGAGGCTGGCTGTAGGAAATGAAATTGCTAATGGCTAGTCTTGATGTTCTGCTGCGCTTTGTACTTAAAAGTGTGTGTTTTATCATGATGGGTGAAGGGAAGCTGAGCTTTAAAAGCTTATCTTGCTGTAGCAGGGGGCCTCCAGGTGGATGTTGAGCTTGACTCCAGACCAGGTCACGTGCTGGGCAGAGGCTGGGGTAGTCCCACCCCCGCCCAAATTCTTAGGTTTTCACCTTTTCCTTTTTGCAGGTTCAAAGATCTTCTTATCCACCTGCAGGGAATTAATTTTCCAAAGGCCTTTAGTGCTTTGCCTGGGTGCCTTTGGCACTATCCGTGCAGGCATGACAGGCTGGCATTTTTGCTTTCTCCTGCAGGACGAAGCCCGCCCAGGTTTGCGAGCTGCAGCAGGAAGCTTTCTGGGGTGCTGGTCTCGGCAAAGCCAGGTTTCACCCTGCTGCCTGAGCTGGGGTTTGCAGTGGCTGGGGTGTCTGAGCCTCTTGACTAGGTGTGTGGATACGCACCACGCAGGGCAGGAACAAACCAACACTGCCCTGACATGGCTAGCGTTTCTAAATGAACACTGGGCTAACCATGGAGGCTCATATTTCCATTCCCACCCATCACCTGTGTCAGCTCATGTCTCAGTGACACCAGAGAATAACTAAATGAGGAGAGTATTTTGTTTGGTATTACACAGCCATCCGAAGCAGCAGCTGAGTGATGGCATTATAAGGCTTTAAACACCTCAGCTCTTGGCAGAGCTGCCCAGGCATGGGTGGGAACCAGCCTCCTTGGGATTGGGCTCCCCAGCACTATGGCTTCCTGCAGGCTGCAGCTGGCTCCCATCCCTCCATGCCTGCCTCCCATCCATCCCTGCCTCCCTCCATCCCTGCCTCCCATCCATCCCTGCCTCCCTCCATCCCTGGGGCAGCTGGGGTGGTGTCAGGGCACCGGCGCTCCGTGGTGGTTGCAGGGGCGCGCATCTGGTGCACGAGAGCAGGAGCCAGCTTCCACAGTCTGCTTTTCCCGGAGAGGCGAACTAAATCATATGAACTGTATGCAGAAAAAATTTATACATACACGCATAATTTATATAGATATATAAATTCTATACATATACGTGCATACATACACATATAAATATATACATCTATGTGCGTGTATACACACATACATATGTGTATATATTCTATACATGTGCATGCACATACACACATATACGTATATACATATATACACATATATATGTATATGATGTATATAATGCAGATGTGTATTGCATTTACATATGCACGTATATGTATATAATTTTATAGATATTTACAAATGGTAATACTTAAGCCTTAAAGCCGGCTGTGCCTGGCGAGGGCTGTGCAGGCCGCAGGTCTGCCAGCGCCCCCTCCCAAGCAGCCCTGTGGCGGCCGCAGAGCTGCGCGGGCTGGGCGGCCATGTCGCCGCCGCCCGGGCGGTGTCGCTGTTCGCTGCCACAACCTTCGCCGGCGCCGCTCCAGCCCGGGCGCGCAGCGCCGCTTGCAGCCGGGAGGAGACGCGGCAGCCGCGGTCCCGGCCTGGCTGCGCGGAGAGCTGCGGCTTTTCCTTCCCTTCAACAGGACGTAACTCTGCGTTTTAGGATCACAGAATCACAGAATGCTTTGGGTTGGAAGGGGCCTTTAGAGGTCATCTAGTCCAACCCCCCTGCAGTGAGCAGGGACATCATCAACTAGATCAGGTTGCTCAGAGCCCCGTCCAACCTGACCTTGAATGTTTCCAGGGATGGGGCCTCCACTACCTCTCTGGGCAACCTGTTCCAGTGCTTCACCACCCTCGTTGTAAAAAATTTCTTCCTTATATCTAGCCTAAATCTACCCTCCTTTAGTTTAAAACCATTACCCCTTGTCCTGTCACCACAGGCCTTGCTAAAAAGATTGTCCCCATCTTTCCTATAGGCCCCCTTTAAGTACTGAAAGGCTGCAATAAGGTCTCCCCGCAGCCTTCTCTTCTCCAGGCTGAACAACCCCAACTCTCTCAGCCTGTCCTCGTAGGAGAGGTGCTCCAGCCCTCGGATCATTTTTGTGGCCCTCTTCTGGACCCGCTCCAACAGCTCCATGTCCTTCTTGTGCTGAGGGCTCCAGAGCTGGACGCAGTGCTCCAGGTGGGGTCTCACCAGAGCAGAGTAGAGGGGCAGAATCACCTCCCTCGACCTGCTGGCCATGCTTCTTTTGATGCATGGGGTTGGCCTTCTGGGCTGCAAGTGCACACTGTTGGCTCATGCCCAGCTTTTCATCCATTTTAACAGCTTTTGAGCTGTGGGAGGAATACACAAGTGCCCAGGCATCCACAGCTAGGCTGAATATGTGCCCTTCATTTGGCCATTTTGGCAGGAGAACATCAAAACCCCATAAAAGCCTGGCCAAAGGGTTACGCTTGCATTGTGGCAGTAGGACACCTTGCACTAGAAAAGGCCTGAGGAGAGCGGGAAGAAGATACAGGTGCTTAATGCAACGATCTCAATTTATACAAGTGTTTTCTCAACCCTAAAGCTACTACCCTTCTTGCTGAGGTTGCTCCACAGTGAAATCTAGATTTGTTGAGGAGGTACCAGGATGGGCATGATGCCAGGTCAGGTATGGCTTTTGAAAGATTAATCCTTAAAATCTTATATGATTCAGCTTTAAAATATGTAATGGAGAAATGGGAAGAAAATACCTTCATCCGGAGAAGTATGCAATTTTCAAGTTTATCTCTTTTAGAAATGAGTTTTCACATACATGCATCTTGCATCCCATTAGAGCTGCTCTGCTTATGCTGTCATACCAGATAATATCCTAATAACTTGTAAAATTGAAGTAATTTGGGAAATATTTGCTGTGCCTGGGAGGAGTGAGGGGCAAAAGAACCAGAGGTAAAGCAGGGGTTGTCCTGGCTTGGACCGGGACACCCACACCGTAGCCGCAGCCTGGCAGCAAGCTGGTGCAGAGCGGCGTTAGACTGGAGCAGCAGGTGGGGGGTATGGGCATGGCCACACAGCCTGGAGTGGGATTGCAGAGCTGCCCCTTGCTTGCCTCCTCCCAGGCTTAGGTTTCGGGCTGGCCAAGGCAGGGCACCCTCCACCTGTGTCCGAATACTTCACAAGGTGACCATTTAGGTTGGTTTGGGTGAGCAGCTGCAGGGTCACAAGAGCACCGCGTTGCAGAAAAATTGTAATCAGTGACCGAGTTTGATCTCAGTTGAACTGAAACAAGCTCGAAAAAAACCCCGACGCCACATAGCACAATGCAGCAGCCATGGGTTTACGCCTGCTGCTGATTTCAGAGCACCATAACAGTGTGGAAAAGCTGCTTGAGCTCCTGTGTGTGCTGAAGCACAGGGGCTGCCGTGGATGTACGGGGCCACAGCATCACCCCCCATTAGCGGAATCCCCGCCAAACGCAAACCCTCCCCGTCGCTTCAGCTGACACTCTCCTCCTGAGAAACAGCTAATCTTTGCATGCCTTGGCCTTTCCCAACACATCCTGGTTCACAAGTTCAGTGGCTTCAAAGTTGCATCTCATCATTAACGCTGAAAGGTCGGAGATCACTGAAGAGTTTAAACTGCATGTTTGAGATGACTGAGAGGCACAAAGTTCAGGCACAAATCTGCGCCCAAACCCAGAGACAATCTTCCCAAAGTTCAAGAGGCAGATTCAGATGGAGGGTTTTAGTTCAGCTGTGTGATGCCTAAGCATCATATGGGTTTGTGTCTTTATTTCTTTTTAAAGCTGCTTTCATGCAGCTGCTATTTCAAAAGTGGCTGTGAGTTTTGGGTGCTTCTGGCCTTGCAGTCTGTGGTGAGTGTGGCAGGGCTTACAGCTCCTGGGGACTTCAGCTGAAGAGACAAGAGTCCAGGTAAAACTGCAAGTCACAGTTCTTCATTTATGCCAGAGACTTTGCTAGAAAATGACTCTTTTCTTGTGCATTTACTCTGTCACTCTTATTCCTCATAAGATAGGTACAGAAGAAAGTGCTGTTTGTGACCACATTATACATAAAAACAACAGCAGAAGACAGAAGCTCCATCTATCATGGGTAGTTTTCTTTCCAGTTTGTTGTTATTTCCATGAGAAAGCTTTTGGTATCACAGCACCTCAGGGAAACTTAGGTTGGAAGATGCCTCCCAAGGCCCCCTGGCCCTCTCTCTTGCTCATTGTGGGTCCAGCTCCATCAGGCTGCTCAGCGGCCAGTGAGAGCCTTGAGCCTGAACATTGTGAACCACGGCACTGTGGTAGTGATTTTGGAAGGATCTGAATGAGCACCGAGTAGCAAAGACATTGGTATTCTCCTTGATGGGATTTAATCTTAATGCAACTCATTAGTCTTCATGGGGGAAGACTGATGGTGCCAAAGGATTAATTTAGATCTAAATTCCTTAGGTGTTGCCTCAAAGAATGGGAGGGGAAGGTCATGTAATGAAGGAGGCCCATGAATACAGCACGGTCTGTAACGCCAGCTTCTGGCGCGGGTGGAGGTCCAGCCCCAGGTGCTCCTAGGGCAAAGCTGGTAAAGGGAGCAACCCTTCGAGCCCTGCTGGTGCTGATGCTCCTGGAAGTCAGTAAGGGGCCTGCTCCAGGCGGAGTGGAGCCCTCATCTCACCCGTCAGGAGAAACTACCAAATCAGCCAGAGTCAAGCACGAGCTGAGTTGTTGCTGTTTTCATTTTTTCAGCTGTTTGAATTGCTGCTACTTAGTGAACTCAGATCAGCAGACAAGGCCGGAGCCCTGCAGCACAGGTGCTCTGTTAGGAGCTGATGGAAACGCAAACTGAGCTGGTCAAAGGTAAGTGGAGCCATTTGGCTAGCAAGAGACCATCTTGTCTGCAAATGGAGGCACCATCTCCTGCATGCTTCATGCCTGAGCTGGGGATGCCGGGACTGAGCCTGGCCAGCACCCGGACGGCAGCAGAGATGGCAGCAGAGCACAAGAACGCGGTGGCCAGCCTCTCACCACACCAGGTACAAAGCACGAGGGCGTAGCTCCATTTCATCTTTTGTCTTTCAGCTCCTAAAATTGTCCCACATTGCCTGAGTGGGCTGGCATGTTTTCAGCACTGAAAACCAGATGTTGCCAAATTTCCAGTGGTTGTTCTTGGTGCTTTATGCTGTTACTTCAACGGAAGTATGCAGGTCACACCTCTTGCAAAAACAGATGGGATTTACTCCCTTAACAAGGCTCTGCTCTGTTTTCAGCTGCCTTCCCCTCTGCAGAGATGTCTATCTAGCTCAGAAATGTTGCTGTCAGCTTTCCATGAGCGTGAATTTGGTAGCACCCTCCATAGCAACACACAGACCTCTCCCAGGCACTTGCTACCTGGCCACCAAGCAGCTGCTCGGTTTGTGCCTGCAAAAATACTCACCTGAATATTTTTGCCAGTAAATGGTATCTTTTTTTGATCTGCAGTTTTAGACATTAAAGCCAGAGTTTAGTCACCAGCTCTGTGCTTCCTACCCAGCTGCAAGTGCAGTACTGCAAAGGCTGGGAGCAAATCTCTCCTGCGCCGTTCAGACAAACCCCTCTGACATCGGCAGGGGGGTAGGCAGGCAGTGCAGCTCTGATGGCACTAGTGCATGCAGGGGTAGGATGACATCTTGCTGACTCCAGCTCAGCAGAGTTTTTGCCCTATCTTGGTTTCATGCATACTTGATACAGGCTGTTAACAGAAGCCCTCAAACCAGTCCTACAGCTGCTGCTGCAAGCTACACTCCCTCCAGCACCCTGCCTTTCTGCAGCAAATACATAGCATTTTTTGTAGTTCAGGGGTATGGAATAGAAAGAAAGCTGGGAAAGACCACAGCATTAAAAATAAGCTAATACAGCACAGCAGGAAAAGTGTGCTCAGTAACCTGAGCTGTCACCCCGCAGCTCTCACACAGTGGCCAAACTAAGTCCTCTAGCAGAGTCTTCGAGATGTCTGAAGAAATGGTGCCGACCCACATGGACCGAGGCTTGCCATGGGCTGCTGCCAGGAGCTGCTGCTTAAGTTGGCTTAAGTTTTAATTAGCGTGGCTTATAGTCTTACGTACACCTTCATGCTGAGTGCCCTATCACCCAGCTTTGAACCAGGAAAAATGAGCAAAATTCTTCTAGCAGTTTTCCTAGCATTTTTTTTTTCATACTTACTGGAAAAATAAAGTGGCACATTAATAACCATCTTCTCAGAAATATAGCAAAACAGTGTAAGGGGAAGGGGTGGGTTTTTAGTGACAGCTTAGTTTTTGTGGGCCAATCACTGTAACCGAAATTTAGTTTCCTTAATGAATTGGAAGCACAAATCTCAGAAGGGAAAGAGCTTGCTGCATGTTGGCAAGCACGATACTTCAGGCTGCCTTTTTACCTTATTTTAAAAGCCCCAGAGAAAAGTGACAGCTACCTCTGGAAGAGAGACCAGATGTGTACTGCTGTATACTGGGATGCTGAACAGTCAAGGCTTTAAAGTGGGAAATATACTGTATTCCCTTGATTCAGCAGGGCAAACACGGCCACTATCACTCCGTGGGGCTCTGCAGCACCTCACCCAAGCACGGTGCTGAAAAACATGGTGGCTTCTGCTTGTGTTCACATGAGCTGGAAGCTTGGGAGAAAAGTGTCATTAGGGCAAATGCAGGTTTATGTTGAATAAAGGTACTGGGAATCACTTTCCACTGCAAGGGCTCAGGGTTAAGCATTACCGTTGAACTCCTAAAAGTACAAGCACTGGCGGTACAAGAGCCCTGCACCACTGCCTGGGTCGCAGGCTTACAGGCTGCGAGCGCTCGCACAAGGTGAGCTTCATTTCGCGTGCGCGTGCATGCCCGTGTGTCTATATGTATATATACACATTATGTGTGTATATGTACATACACATATATGTATAAATACAGTATATATGTATGCATATATACATTATGTATGTATATATACATGTGTGTATATTCTATACATTTTTCTATATACACATATAGAATAGGTTCTCTATACACATATCTATGTATACATATACATGCACACATAAACACGATATATATATTTTATATACATATACATATATGTATATATAGACGTTATATATGTATGTATCTATACACATATACCTATACATATGCGTATATAACATGTCTATACACATATATGTGTCTGTTATACATATATAATGTTTATATATATGTGTATACATTACGTATAATATAATGCTATATTTTATATATGTATATATAACGTTATATATGTAATATAACTTTTCTTGTTGTTGAGATCAAAGCATCCATAAGGAGCCTCAGGGGGTGTCACTGGTTTGCAGCCCTCTCTGCAGCTGTGGGTTTTTATCGTGTTCTTCAGCCCCATCACGTTTGGCAGAAGGGTTGCAGCACCTCGCTGGCTGCCACAGCATGTGGGAACTGGCAGAGCCCTTGGTTTAAACAGCAATGCCAGCACCAAGCATTTAGACCAAGGGTCATCGTTTCTTCATGCTTTGCTGCCTTGCCCAGGAGCCAGTGCTTCACTGTACGAAGGGCAAACTGAGTTTTGCTCCTGACTGGCTTTTGGCATATTATCTGGCATTTGTGGGGAGAGAGGGTTTCTCTGTGGCCCTGATTATACACAGGAGTATATTTCTCCCATTATAACTCTCTACCTTGGTTGCACTGGGAATTTTTCAATAGTAATATAGCAGTATTATAACTTGAATGTGGTTCCAGTTCCATTATCATAGCAGTGGCTTATGCTGCTCTTTCTTCCCTCATGAAGGAACAAACTCCATGCACTCAGCACCATGTTCATGCCAGCCTGTGGCTTTGCCCGCTCCGGTAGCATCCAACCTGTCTGTGTGCTAAACCAGGAGAAAGCAGGAGGAAAGAGACAATTTGCTGAGCTCCCCATAGCACACTGCCACAGAGACCGTAGGTATTTCTCAGCTGCGCCCAGGCAGCCATGCTGGCAAAGAGAGGTTTCATTCTGGGGGGTACTGGAAGACTCACCCTCCCTCTCTGAGCTGGTGCCACCAGCGTGCTCCAGCTCCACCATGTGCCATGTTGTCCCCCCCCACCCCCCGCTGTGATACACACCCTTCCCCAGGACACTGCTGGCTCGCCCTGCGCTGGGCCACTGGCAGAAAGGCTAGGGCACCCACCCCGTGCAGAAAGCATAGCCTCAGCCCCATCTATAGCCCTCTCCAGAAGAATAAGGCACGCTAAGCCTCTTTCTGTAAGATAAGGATGTACGTGAAGCTGTGGCGTGGAGGACTGGAATTAGACTGGCGAGTTTCGCCAGCGGATTGCATCCTCGCGCTGCTGCAGGCAGCTGGGCAGAGGCTCAGCTTTGCTTTAAAGAGCCTTCGGGGCCACTCTCTTCACCCCACTGCCCCAGGGACACCAGCATCTGCAATGGCAGGGATGCACTGGGGCATCAGCAATGACAGTTCATATGGGGAGGCAAATGCCCAAAAGCCAGCGGCAGGCTGTGAAGCTCAAGCCACAGAGACAAAACCTGATAAAAGGGTAAAGTAAAATCTGAGCTTAAGCATATTGTGTTGAGGTTGTTTGACTGCAAAGGTCTGTGGATCCCCCTAGAAGCTGCAAAACACATCGTACCTCCTCCCCGGAGAGGAGAGGAGAGGAGAGGAGAGGAGAGGAGAGGAGCCTGCCATGGGAGCAGGCCTGCTCCAAAACATTATATCGACATGGCCATGTTGTCAGGGTCCTGAGCAAAAGGCAATCTCCAGAGCTCAGGCTGCTATGCCATTCTTCACACAACCATACCTTACATAGACACCTCCTATTTAAGCTCCCAAAAGCCTTCCATGTACTTATGACAAGCACCCCAGCTACATTGCTGCATCTGAAGGTACACCTGAGGCTCAAGCACAGCCTCCACAGCAGGGCTGCTAAGGTGGTCTCAGTGCTGGGAGGCATAAAACACTCTGTGACCACTTTGTAGGTCTATTTTTTTGTTTTGTTTTTTTCTTTTGTTTGTGCATGACTTTATTTAATCATTTTCAGGGGTCAGAAGCACATGTGCTACAGACGATTTGATTTCTGAAAGGGAAGCAACTGATGAATCACTGCAGGTCCAGCTCTAGAAGATGCCCAAGTGCTGCTTGACCCAGCGTTCTCCACGTGCCTGCAGGCAGTGACTCTCCCACCAGAAGTGAGGGCAGTGGAGACAAAGATGAATGGCTCATTTCCCCTGTAATGCACCACAGAAACAGGCTTCTGTGAAAAATAGAGCACGGACCAAGACGGAAAGGGCGACAGTCATTTTCGAAGGTCACACATACTATTTCTTTATGGCAAGTTTGCCTTCTGTGACTGACAAAAGCAGGATGGATCAAGTGTCTTCCAACAGACCTGGATTAAAAATGAAGTCATGTTACTTGGAGAACTGTCAGTCCCACCAGAAATAATAGAGCCTGCTGACAGTTCTGGCTTCGCAATAAAAAGCATCTTCCCACATTGTCAAAAGAGCTTCTCTGGTATGAGCATAAATAAGGCATTATTTGAACGGAAATGTTAATGGCAAAGAGATATAAATCATATTGGTCTGTTGTAAAAATACACCGTAGCTGAAAAATGCATTCTTGTTTCTCATATATATGAAAATATATGTGTGTATAAACAAGACATGCATATCTATTCATATCTCTATATATTTATGTACAATTCTATGCATGTGTTGTACACATGTCGGTAGCTAAAAATACTTAGTAATCAGTCCTTCCCTGAAGAGCAAACCGTTGGTGTGATGCACTGAAGGCTGTTGTGCAAGATTTGACTAAGTATCTTTCCCATACATAAAGGTTGTAACGTAGCAACCATTGTTTTCTGCTCAGAAGACACTATTTCCAAGCTAATTGTTGCTAGCCTTATTAGTGGCCACCGTCACAGCTCCTGATACACTACCAAGCCGGACGAGAAGCACAGTGGCTTTGATCAACAACAATCTTGATGAGGCTGGCCATGGAGAAGAGGCATAGCAAATGAGGGCTCACCCTTTGATGGCATGCTGTGTGGTGAAGGAGATATTTAAGTTAAGAGCCTGAAGTGTTCAGACAGCCTTGCTGTGACGGCAAGCTGCGCCTGGCTGCTGACTGGGCTTACAGCCATGGCTTGGGAAAAGCTAACAGCCTGAGGGCATGCTGCAAATGCTGAGCTGAGGCAGTCAGCTCTTTTACTATATGTCATATGTATACATAAATATATACATATATACACACACACATATATGCATACACATCCCTGTGTGCACATCGGGGTGAAGGAGGATTCCAGCTCTCAATGTTCAAAACAGCTTTCTTTGCCTGAAGGACCAAAGCAGTTGACCCCAAGGGACAGTATCTGCAGCGTCCAGCTGCTGAGTCTGGATGATCACCACTACCATGGCACTGCTGCTAGAAACTGAGGGTGTCCCCACTGCCCCGGGGGCCAACGCTAACAGGAACACCACGGGAGTATCCTGCGGTTCCTGCTGTGAGTGAATCCCCTGGCAGGGAGAAGGAAGGGACTTCAACCTGGGAAGTACCAACCCAAGCACGCCTGTTCCAGCAGGCCCCCTCCCTGGAGGGGCACTGGCTGGCAGGTTGGGGGCAGGACAGGGATTGGCCTGTGACTGCAGATGCCAGCGCAGTCCTGAGCCCGTGCCCCGGCAGGCCGGCACCCAAACCGGGCGCTGCCGGCACCACGCACACTCCCCCCGCCACCGGGCTCATGGCTGGTGGAGGTGCGGGTGCAATGCCAATATAAGATTATATAAACATAAAACATTTTATATAAGCCTATTTTATCTGCAAATCATTTATATTTAGAACACCTATTTCTGCTGGAAACACTAAAACCATATTACATAAGAGCTTGTTTAAATCCTTTGGCTTAAGGTTTGGGCAGGGGGAGGGGTTGGTTCAGGCATGGTGCATTCAGGCTGCGTTTTATAATCAGAGCCTCAACAGGCAGCTGAAAGCTGGTCTTGAAATCCTTTTTGCTTTCACTCCACACTGCCCTGACAATAGCAGAATACTTCGCTGGAGAGAAATTTTCCTTTCCCTCAGTGCTGCCTTCATGTTTGGAAATTTTTATTTGTAATGCTCTGGATGTGTTACCAACGTAGCAGAGACCGCAGCTCAGCACTGCCCGGCCAACCTCCTAAAGTCCAGGCTGTCACAGTGGGCGGAACACTACTGACATCACCTGAGTGACTGCAGCGTCACTCTCAGAAATTAAAAAAAGCATTAACTGGAACTGACTATTTAGCAATATAAAATGACCTACCTCGGCATTCGTGCGACAATATTTTCTAATGAATTAATTATTCCTCAAGCCCTCCCCTTGAGGGGAAGGCAGGAAAGATGGTGACGATGGCCATAAAATAGATGGACAACTGCACTGAAGGCAGCTGAACCACTTTGGATGCATGGCCACGTGACTGCAGGGTCAGCCCAAGGGCCAGCTCACGCTGCTCTGCCACGGCCGTGAAAAAGTTTGTTTCCCGTCATATGCCGGAACAAACTGCTTGACTACAGGGTTGGGATAAGCCTGCACTGCACTGCGTTGTTGCGCCATGGATGCACATGGGGTCTGTACGTTACAGCTTCATCATGGCATTACAACGCGGCTCTCGGGGAAAGGCAGTCTCTGCCTGCACAGGCAGAGGTGCTGTGGTGGCCACCGCCAGCAACACGTGGTGGGCTCCAGCACCGCCATGGCAAACAAGTCCTTAAGCAGTGGTTGGATGCCGGTCCCACCTCAGCTTCTTGGTGTGAGAAACTCCAAAACCAGAGTAGTAGAAGATCCCACCTCGCAGTGATGATGCCACCCCTGAGACCTCTCTGTTGCCCCAAGTCATGAATGCTACCATGGTAAACAGCACAACTTCAGTAATAACAGGCTTAACTGATCTTCCCTCCCTTCCGTTCAGTCTGGACCAATCCTTATGTCTCTTTTTCCCCCCTCCATGTTGCCTCTGAAAGCAAGGTCGGGAATCACTGCTCAGCCAAGGGGAAGGGCGGGAGCAGCAACTGTGTGCAGCAGAACCCCGGGCAGAGGCACAGAAATTCCACAAGGAAAATAGAGAGCAGTCTTGGTAACACCACTGGGACAGTACCAAGTCATTTGTTGGGGCAGCCAGCTGTGCATCCTGGGTTCGTGCTCCCCGACACGCCCCTCTGACATCGGCCGGGCAAGGGAACCCCAGGAACCCTGACGGTAAGAGCCTGGGGGAGGAGGGGCTGGTGGGATTTCCTGCAGGACTCCCTGGGGGATGCTGAGCAGCTCCAAGAGCCCGGGCAGAGACATAGTCACTGCTGTGCCCTCCGGCATCGCCCCCATGGCTGGCCACGGCATGCACTGGGGGCACCGTCCACCCCGAGGCTGGGCGCTGCCCCAGCCTTGCAGCATGTGTCCCAGCGAGCCCCTCTCCTTCACCGCTGCAAAGGCCAGCCAGCAAACCCTAGCACAGCCCAGCATCCTCACTTGCCTTTCCAAGGTGGCACGGCCAGAGTGCTGTCTCCAGGTGGGATGTGATACCTCTGCCAAATGCCACCGCTCCCCAGCACTGGCACGCTGCTCTCTGAAAGGAGCAGTGCTGAGCTCTCCCACTGCTTTCTCATCTGGATGCTACCTTTAATCACCATCACCGCTCCAATTCTCCCTGCAACTGCTCCATATTCAGATGGCATGGTTCATTAGTTTCTATAAATGGCCAGGACATTGCATAGATTTCAGGGACAAAGTAAGACCTAAAGCTGTAAATGACTTTTTTGTTACCTTAAGGCTTCTTGCAAGGTGACTCAAACTCCAGCATCTGGTGGAGCCCAGTTTGTCCCACCTGTCCGGCTTAACTGCTCCATCTTCCATTTTCCCTGCTGTAAAGTGGAAAAGACAACACCCAAATTTCTTAGGGGTGCAGGAGGAAAGCAATTAACATCTGAGCATGCTGCAAAGCCTTCTGAGACTTTCTTTCCCTCACCAGGAAGCGAAGGTGGCTTAAACTGTTTGAAAACGATCTCATTCCCAAATTTCTGTGAGCTCTGCTGGTTGGGCGATGGGGCTGGGGAGGTGCGTGGCAGTGAGATGGCACCAGGGTCCCCTGACACCCGGAGGCAACATGCCCGCTAGCAAGTTACCCAAGAGCACGAGCAGTGGGGTCTCCAGCTTGGTTTTTACAGCAGCTTCATGAGTATTTTAAGGAGAAGGCAGGGAAGGACCAAGGTGGTCTGCCACCGACCTGCTGCCACCCTGTCCTTGCTGGCAGCGCGCAGGGTGCCTGTGCTGGGGCGCTGGTGCTTTCCCAGCCCCGGGCTGCCTGAGCCTTCCTGGCTGCTGGGCCACCACGGTCCCAGGGGATGGGGGCCCGGTGCCAGGCGGCTGCCCTGCCTGCCTGCCCAGCTCCCCACCGCTGCACATCGCAGCTCAAATAGCTTAAGCAAATTCTTCTCATACTTCACTTGAGCCAGACACTGTAAATTGGATTAAAGTGGTGCCTGGAGAGATTTCTAGAGCCAAATATTTAAAACTAACATGAATTTGAACTGTTTTCTGGGCTGCCACAGGGGTGCCCCGACTTCTCCCCCCCCTCCCCTCGTGTGCTGGGGTCTCCCCAGCTCCAGCTCTGTGGGTTTGAAGCCAGCTCTCATGTGATACTGCCTGCAGATGCCAAAATTAATGTCAAATCCTGCAACAGTGAAGAAGTTCAGCTTAAAAATGTATCTTCTCTTTTCTGCTTGGGAAAAAATTGTACTGGGGCTGATCGTTAAAGGAATGGGCATCCCTCTGCTCCAGGGAACTGTCTGAGCTACCGGGGCAGGCAGGCCACTAACTCCAGCTGATTGTTTCACTTTAACCAGTCCATCACCTTCTGTTATTTCTCACCTGTCATAAAAGTCAAGCGATGTAGTGAACATCTGTGATGTTCATGGATGAGCATAGCATTTTGACTATTTTATGGATCTGGAGAGCAAATATCTCCCATTAAGCATGGAAGAAGAGAAACCGAGGCTATAGGAAATACTAGTCACGCTGACATCCTAAGGACCCCAATCATCCACAACGCTGATGAGAAAAGTAACTTGCAGATACACCAGGGAAACCCAGTGGAGCCCAGCTTCACTGCTGCGGGACCTGCACGGTGCTGGGCAGAGCCTGGGGGAGCCCGCCATTTCCTGAGCTTTCCTTCCTCTGCTGAGAAGTCGCTGAGACTGGACTGACGCCTGTCCAGCTGTAACGCCCAACCGGGAGAAGACCAGATGACCAAGAAGAATTGCTCTGGGATAACCACAGCCCGGCTGATTAAAACTGATGATACAGTTCTCACCCAAGGACTGTTTTGCACCCATCTGATTCTGCATTGCATTGACAAACACTGGTGACTTGCAGTGTACATAGATTAAATTTGAGCATGGACAGTAAATAAGTGGATAGCAGTTTGGACTCATGGAAAACAGTAATGTTTATTTTACCTTAGAGAATAAACCAGTTTGGTTTAGCCTCAGAGATTTTAGTATGCATTTTCTAATGGCAAAATGAACTCATAAATTACGGGGTTAAGGCTGAGTTTATGCTTGCTTCTGAGCATGGTCTACACGTGTTGGAGACTGGGACTTCGCAATGTAAAGCCCTCTTGTGAGCCCACCCCATTCTCCCAGGCTGAAACCAGCCTCTGGCACCCAAACTCTCCCTGCTCGCAAAGGAGCAGAAACACCTCGGCGATGGGTGTGCGAGGGATTCGATGAGCTGGCCGAAGACCAGCCAGCAGCCCATCGCCAGCAAAAACCTCTGATGGTTCACAAGCTGGCTACCGACGATGGGAACCAGCTCCCCATGATGGGAACCAGCTCTCCCATCCGCAGGGACCTGCCACCCTTGCCGTAAATCCACGCCGGTAACTGCTGCTGTCAGCCCCTGAAAGGAAGAGACAGTTAGCAAGAGAAAAACACTGTTTGGTTTTCATTTTGTTTTAAGCTGGAAAGCAGCCATGGATCACAGCTTGGAGAGCAGTCTGCGATCAGCTGGGAGAAATACAGCTCCCTAGTGACAGCCGAGCTGTGAAATGGAGCTTCATTTCGCTGCTTGGCAGCACCTGTGAGGTCATATCAGTTAAATAAATATGACGCCAGGCTGATGCGCTGTAGGGAATGGTTTATGACCTTCATTCGATGAAAAAGAGAGCAGGCAGGTGTTGAGAGAAGGTGAGCGAACACATTTATGTAAATAGCCATGATCAGTCATGTTTTGGGGAACACAAGACGTCAGCCTCCTGCCAGCAGAGCCGTGCTGCCTCTGCCTCGGGCGTTTGGTGTGGGCCCATAAACACGTGAGAACTGGGTGTTCTCCCCCAAACAGTCCCTGTGTGAGAGCCTCGCTGCTCCCAGCAGCCCTCTGCAGACAGACAGCCAGCCCTCCACAGCCAGCCAGCCAGCCCGGCAGCCCCACTCCGTTACCAGCTTTCAAAAAACATCCTGTTTTCACTGGGGTTATTTTAATCTCCCTGTTTCCCGTCATATTTTTCTCCTGCCCATGCCAACGCTGACTGTAATTCCTGGCAGGCAGGGTGGAAATCTCCTCCCCAGGCTGCGCCAGCATTTTGGAGGATGAGCTGGCCTCTCCCGTGGTTGCGCCCCGGCTCCTCTCCACTGCCGGCAGTGGATTTCCTCTGCTGTGGATGATGAATCTCCTTGGTCCATACAGGTCCCTAAGCCAGTCACAGTGAAGTTTTGTACCTTGTCTCGCTGGAAATCTATGCTGTACTCTACGTGATGCAGTTAGCAAGGTCAACAGAAATACGGATATAAGTGCCAGCAATACCCAAAGGACACTGCCATCTGCTCTGCACTCCAGTAGCTGTATAGGCTGGCACCTTGCTCCTTCACAGCACTGGGTGTGAGGTAAAATTGAGAGACTCAAACAGTTGAGGGTCTCTCTGCATAAAGCAAGTAAAAAGAAAATAAAGAATCATGGAAAATCAGTGAAATATCATGCGTATGGGTCCAAAAGATAAGGTAGCATGTAGGAGTAACTTAATCTTTCAGTATGCATCGACATCAAATTTGCTAAGAAACTCTGTAGAATTAGCAGAAAAAAAATCTGAGGCAGACATAACACAAAATAAAAACCAAACCCATCTGCTTTCTTAATCATAGAAATGTCTCCACTAGTTATCCAGCTATTTCAAGAACTGTACTGTTTAAATCTATACACAAACAAACACAGAAGTCACAATAAATCTGTCATTCAGTTATTCAGTTCCTTGACTTTAGATGATTAAAAATGATAACATTCAAGACAGACATTAAATGGAAATGTCTCTCTACAGCCTCTAGCACTGAAGATTTAAGCCCTAATCCATTCTGAACGGCATCCCCAAGACCAAGAATGAGAAAATGTCCTTTTATTGCCAGAGTCCGGGTTTGGAGCATCCATAGCTGAAGCCTGGGCCGCAAACTAAAGTGTGTCTAAGGATCAACCATCTTGTAAAGCAGAAACTCTGCCCTGGCTACACTTGTGTGCTGTGGAGACACCTTTTTAGGAAGATGCTGTGGAGATGATGATGCAGAAAAATGACTAGGTTTATACTTACCTTGCACCAGCCACGGTGGGATTAGAGTGGCAAAGAAGCCTCCACGCCGCACAGCACCAGGGGTATGGCCCGAGGAACGTGGCAAAATTCAGATATAAAGGAGAGCCTGTATTTTATTAGGCCTCACATCTATTCTGAGAGTGGCCAGTAATCTTTAACCAAGCAGGCAGGAGATCACCCACAGGCCTTGGACCGTACTCAGCCACGAATGATTACTAAAAGAATGTAATAAGCCTAAACCAGAAGTTACAAGAAATTTGGAAAAATCAAATGTGTAAGTGAAGGCACAAGTAATGTGGAACTATACTGAATTAGGACAAAATATATCAGCCTTCTACCAATTAGGAAACAAGCGTTAAAACTGAAAAAAACCCAACAAACCATCAGCCACCAATTTAGTAATGACTCCCTGCCCTAGAAACACTGATTGAGTGTATTATCAGTAAGGGTAGATCGACCCAAGTCCCCCACCAATGCAGAAGGAGAAGTCCTTCCCCACGCCCCTTCCCGTGTAGCCGTGCTCTCGCTCAGCGGCCCTCCATCCCAGAGGACAACAAGGGACCCCCGCCTCCGTGGCAGTGCAGGGTGGGCTAGCCAGAGTGGGAGCCCTGCTGCAGCGCCCGCAGTCCTGCAGGGGATCGCAGCCCAGCTCCTTTATTTTATCAACAAGGGAACCAAAGCCAGGGGGGGTGAGAAGTTGTGAAAGGCAATGAATGGCATCACTGGCTCCGACGCTGGACAAGTCATAAGTTCCCTGTCCTGCACCCAACTGCAAAAAGCACACTTTCGTATTTCACACCACACACAACATCCAGGCTGGGTGACATAAAGGTTAAAAGTAATTTTGGCTGCTGTAGACCAGCACATAGATTACAAGAGGAATTTTATTATCAGAGTTCACTACAGAAGGGCTGCTTTGCAGTCAGGATGCGACAGACAGATCCCAGAGAAGAGCCAATGACATTATGCGACGGCTGCTGCCAGCTATTGACACAGCTATTTGCAGAGCGTGGCCGTACCCAGCTATCACCACGTCCACACCAGCTACTGGGGCAGAGCTCCCTCCGCACACGGCCTGGTGCATGCAAATCACCTTATCAGCAATGCTGATTCTCAGTCGAAAGAAGTCATTGAACTTTTCAACAGTCAGTATTTTAAGGAGTTCTCAAATAGCACTCGGAGTAAGCAGATAACCATTTTAAATATAGAGACACTGGAATGGAAGCCCAAGAGTGCTGGGTACCAGCGGTGCTCTGGATTATTTGCTTGTTACTAAATACCCCACAGCGTTACTTCCCAGGTTGTTCAGCTCAAGTCTGACGCAAACAGTGGCAGAACAACAAACAAGAATTTGCAGGATTTTTTAAGCACTGAAATAATTCAAGGAATAAGGAATGAATTGGTTCGGGGCTGCTGTTGCTCAGGATTGCATCTTTGGAAGAACGAGGACAGGTTACTGTTTAATTACGTGTAAAACCTAATTGAAGGCTTGACAAGCACTGCCAAATCTCAACAACAGAAAAGCAACATGAGTATAAATAAAGGGAAGACGACTTGTGAGAGCAGATACAGTTCAAGGATGCTTTTCCCCTCTGTCGACACCCAGAAATAATCTGCACCGCAGCATGTCACTGAATTCCTCAGGACCCCAGCTGCAATTCTCTGTGATTTGTAGTATACACGCTTGTAGAATGGGGGACGAAAAGTCCACCCGTGGAAAAACTTGCTACCTCTGACTACGGCAGAGTTTAGAAGGGGACAGAAAAAAATAGCAAAAATAGCTCCAGAGCAACATGAGTTGCATATGGAAGAAAAACTCTCCAGGAGGAAGCCTCCCCCCTGTAAAAAAGGCACTAAAAACCTGTCTGTAAACTAATGCCTCCAGGCAATAAGCCAGACCAAAGTGAGAGTTTAGCAATGGCTTAAATGTATGTACCAGGCGCACTTCTAAACTTCTACAGCACAGAAAAAACAATAGCGAGGTGACAGGAAAACAAAGTAAAGCAAGGTATACAGATTTAACTATAGGCAGCAGACTCCTTGCTGCAGATACAGGCCACCTTCTGACCAGGGGTGGAGAAGACGCAGCAGCAGGGACTGCCCCGCTGCCCCAGTTCCCAGCTGGTTTGCAGAACCTGATGTCCAGCCTGCAGCCCCAGCAGACCAGCTGTGCTCAAGGCACAGACTAGCTAAGGCGCGCTACTCATGCTGTAATCATACCACTAACAGCAGCGTGGGCAAAGTCTTATATAAATAGCTGAGATTATATATAGCAACTCGTTTAATTAAAATTAACTACAATTGTGCAAAAGTTAGCTGACCATGACTGAGAACTCCTGATCAGAACAAACTCTTCAGCATTGTGCCAGTTTGCAATTACTAGATCTTATGCGATGACGGTACATGCAACATGCTCTGCCGTGGTCTGTTCAGTAAGCATAAACATCACCTCTTCTAGCTGAAGTTCTTGTTAGACATACTTTAAAATGCTGCCTTTTATCCAAAGACCACAGAGAAGAAAAGGAATTTTAAAAGATGTTTAACATCCTAATTTCTTATTTGCTTTTTTTCTTAAGTAAGGGTGTTCCATTCTACTTCGCAAGCACCTTGGCATGAAACAGCGGTCCCTTTATCTGGCTTATAATTTAAGCCTCTTCCGTAATTTGTTTTTAAAGACAATTCAGTTGCTAGGTCACAGCCAAAGGCCTACACATGTAACCGTCCTATTTTTTTCTTGCAGGGATGGGCATGACTGATGAGTGTGGGACAGAAACCATCTTCCACCCGCCAGGAACACCCCGTGAAATCCTGGACTTTCTGCAGACTGCTCTTCCAATGCAGGACTCCTGCAGTTTGCCAAGGGAAAATCCAACTCCACACTCATGAGTACCTTCACTTTCTGGCAGTAGATTTCACTTTGCATGGTCCTTACGAAGCACTTTTACTTTCTTTAATTATCTCCATGTGGGGCATTACTTCTACTTAATAAGCCAGACTGCCTAGCTGTACCCTCCAATGATCCATGGATGGAGCCTGTTAGGAGAGCAGGGTTCTCACCAAAGCAGCCAGCAGTGCCTGTGCAGCATTGCTCCCCCAGCACAAATAGAAGTCAAAGGCAGTGAAGCACCGTGCTGGATTTGGGCTCAACACTTGACTCTCCCCTTCATTTTTGTGTAAAATGTTCCCTTTCTACCATTAGAGGCTTCTTAAGTACTGTTGAGTTTGACTGGTGTTGAGTTTGACTGGTGTTCTCAAGGAGGGGGGGGGAAGACTTCATTTGCGCAAGATGTTTTGAAGATTAATTTTATTTCCAGTTTCTAAGCACTTCCTACCCCCTGCCTTCATCCCATCTCAGAAAAAAACCTACCACACCACTTCAAAACAGTGCCTCACCTTGGAGAGGGCAGCCAGCCATTTCCTCCTCCCTACAGCCCCATACGCAGAAATCAATGTGGCTGCGTAAACATTCACGTACCATGCCCAAGGACATACACTGTCCCCCATCTCCCCAGGTGACCGTTTTCTGCCACACTGAAGGGGCAGCTCCTTGTTTTAAGTGAGTTGCAGCTGTGCCACCTGCCAGACGAGCGGGGGAGGAGGGATGGAAAAATTTGGAGGAACTAAGACACTGTCACGGAAAAAGTTGTAGGAGTTTGCCAAAAGATGTAGCTTTATTGTACAGCTAATTAGCTCCCTCAGGAATGGTTCTGATGGGAGGAACTGAAGAGAAATCATACTGTTCTTAGGGCTTGCTGCAACACAGACCTGATCCGCACGTTTTGAAACATCCCATAGGAGTTACCTGGTCCCACTCCTGAAATCTCCTTGTGGAAGTGCTCCAGCCAGGCTCTTGGCTGAGGTACCTGCATGATTACCTTCGCTCCAGGTCGCCAGCAACATGAAGGTGCTCACAGAGCTTTTCCACTTTAACACTATTCTGTCTAAAAAGTTGGTAAAAACAGTAATGCTCACTTACACTCTGAAAGTCAATTGTATTTTCATCAAAAATGGTTATTGACACTACCGTACGCATATGCTTTCACAGCCATACCTTTACAGAAGATTTTCTTAAATACAGGCGTAGGCACTGGGACAGCAGTGTACTTCTGGAGTCTCCTTCCAGGGCGCTGCATCCCCAGCAGCGGCACTTCCAGGGTAGGCTGCAAGACACTTTCTCACGCTTCCTTGAGCGCCTTGTAGCAGGGAGTGCAGGCAAGCAGGCCTGCCTCCACTGAAGGCTGCATTACAGTAGCAGCCCTATCTTTCATCGTACAAAGCATCAAAAAACAACAGTCATTTTTGCTGGCCATGTTTTTATTTGTTTTTCGTTGTAAACAGGGGAGCCAATGATACATCCAGTATTTAAAAAAATCAGAAGGCAAAACAAATTTTCAGAAGACCGAGATGCTACATGCTATATTTAACCTAATTTTATTCATGCTTGCTTTTGAGGGGGGCTGGGAGTGGAATCAATGTCAGTAAGGAAGGAATCATTCAGTAAAAACATACAGTAAAAACAAAATGTCTCACCATATAGAACTTTAACCTACAGTAATGTTGTACCTTAATTATTTCCATGCACACAACTAATATTACAAAATTTTTTAAAAATTAACACAATTAAGACTTCTAGGAGCATTTGATAATAAAGCAATTCCTAATTTCTTCTGTAGAGATCAAGCACCTCCAATTACAAATTCCTATACACAGTGAGTGCTTTTCTTGAAATGAAAACTAAAAAATAAAAAAAAAAACATGTATTGGATAGCCTCAGAATAAGCCGATGTTAATACATATCCAGCTATGTAGGCAATAAAACCATAGTGCTAAATAGAAACTTTTATCTGAAAAGTAACTCAAAAATTAAGTTGACTTTCTATAATTACAGAAATATACTTATTTGCTAAAATAAATAAAAGTGCTGCATATTAACACTTCACTATAAAGAATGCATACCAGAACATTTATAAATATTGAATGATTTTCAGTAAGAATAGCTACTACAATAATGCTGGCTAAATAGAAGTGCATAATGAGAAGCACTATGGGTGGTTAATGTTTTGCCACATACTGCTGTTACCTTGAGGTAGATAACACATGCGTACCAAATTCTGCATTCATTTCAGTTGCTGCTGGTATCATGTGTCTAAGAAATGTGTACAGTATGAAAACCTCTAAGATACGCATGAATGAAAAAAGGTTTTGGGAAAAATAGATATTTTCATGCAATTATGTACAGTCTCACTGTGTAAATTTCAAGGCAAGTTCTTTTTCTGCAAAACATGGACACCGTTTTACTGAGAGAATTTTTTTTTTTCTCGTTTTAGTGCATTTTTGTTACCTCCTGCATTTTGCATTATTTTGCTCTATTCTTTAATTTTGTGTGCAAACGACATGCCAGTTTAAAAACAAAAGTAACTCATGTGTAGAAAGTCTGGATTATAAAAACCAATGGTAAACAGAAAACAATGAAATCCATACCAAAATTACACCATCTGATTCAAGTAAAAAAATTACTTACACTAGTAATAAAAAAAGACAAACACATCTCATGAATATAAAAGAAATGTCTGCTGAGTGTTTTAATTTAGATGTTTCAGAATGCTGCTGTACGTTTTGTGGGGAATTTGGGGAGATGATTTCATAGCAGAAGGCGTTAACGTGGCCTGTATTGATTTCAGTGGCGAACCAACAGGGCTGTGAAGCTGAGGAATACCTATAGCCTCAAGCTGCTTGTTGAAGAGGAGTTCTCCACTGTTACTGAGAAAGCTCTCTTCTCTTTCCTTCTCCCCAAGCTTCCCCTCTTCTACTGGCTCAGGTTCTAGCATTTCAGCATCTTCTTTCTTACTAAAAAATTTGTCCAAATAACTGGTGTAAGTATTTTCTTTTTCAACTTGTTCATCTTTCCTTACTTCACAACAAAACTGGTCTATGAGGAAGCACTCCTCCCCACTACTTACAAACTGACCGTCCCAAGAAGTCTGGTGCAGAGCTTCTAACTGTGCCAAGTTAGCCATTCCTTTCTCCTGCTTCTCTCTGCTTACTGACTTTGATATTAATCCTTTCAACTCTATTTGAGACACTGAGCTATTCAAGTCATTTAATTTATCAACATCAGTAGACTTGTGTTGTAAACTAAGCTGAATGGTTCCTGCTATAAATGAATCAAAGTCAAATCCTTGATTCTTCTCCCTTTCTTTTTCAACAAGTTGCTGTGATGCTTCAAGTGCTATCTGAGCTTTCACCAACCCATTCTTTTCACATTTAGACTTGCCTTTCTTATCAGACTTCTCTTTGCTCTGTTCCTTCCAGTTCGAAAGATCTATAATAAGCTTGGGCTCATAGTAATGGTTAACTTCACTGTCTCGCCAAACTAAATTATCTAGGTATGAAGATGACCTCATTTTGTAATTACAAGTGTGACTACATTCCAGATCACAATACTTGTTTTCATGGTGATCTGAATACTGCCAGCAAGGCTCAGTAGAGAAGTGGGTGTCAAAGGCAGGATCCTCCAGATACTTTTCACGATCTCCATCCAAATATTTGCGAGGATCTACTTGCACTTCTTCCTCATCAGTAACATCAGAAAGAGCCCTTGGATCACGCTGAACTTCATCAGCTTCATAGTTATTATGAATAGGCCAGTCATGGTCTGAAAACTGACTTTCATGGTATCTGTAAAACAATTTCCTAAGTATTAGCAGCGAAAAAACAGTCTTCTAGCTCCCAAGACAGACAGTTAAGTTTAGAAATTCCCTTACAGAATAATGACAGTTCAACACAGATAATGTTTTTCCTCAATCCAATCAGGTACCTCTTCCAGGTTTTTAATTTGATCTGGCGTAAAGTAATCCTCATATGCACATCCGAGAGATTTAAGTCCAGAATTACATACAATAGCTCACTCCATTTACAGAACTCTTCCTTAAAGTGTGTTTAACTGACTTTAAATTACTACTGTAAATCTCTTTACTATTATATTCATTGGACAAGACAATCAATACTTAAAACTCTCTTCATTTAAAGTTTATTTTTTAGAGAAATATTTTTGGGAAAAAAGTAGTAATGGAGAGATTAACTTTAGATTCTAGAGTCCTAAGTGGATCTCAGGAATGTATCAGCATATCCAAGTCAGTCTAATGAATTATAAACCCAATGACAATGCACTGCCTATATGGGAAAAGTTTATTCTCAGGTCAACTTAAGAAGAAGAAACAAACAGAAAAGGAAACGATGCCCATGAAGCAACATTACTTCAAGCACACCACCATTCAGTTATGTTACATGCCACAATAAGTGATAAATTTACCTTTCCCAATTATAAATATGGCTGTGACTTTCATCCATCAGCAGAATATCATCAACCTCGTCTTCAATGTGAAAAGGATGACTTGAAACAGGCTCATCCGTTGGAAAGGAATAAATGCTCATATAAGGATGGGACAAAGCTTCTTCTGCTGTCAATCGATCCATGGGACTAAACGTCAAAATTTGCTCCAGGAAGTCCAGCGCTGTGGAGAAAAAGTTATCATAAAATAGGAGAAAAGTGACATTTCAGACATCTAGAATTTAAGATTAAGGTGCAGTGCTTTGCTCTAGAGGTGTGCATTTGCTTAAAAGTAGCCACCTGTGAAGTATCAGCTACTGACACTATACTGCCAAATATGCATTCTGTAGCCATAGGAAAGCTAGAAGAGTAGAGGTCAAATCTAAGATCAACAAAAATTTAACTTAAAGCAGGAAAAAATACTAGGAGACAGAATGCTTCAAGCTGGATCAGTATCCACCAACAGCTATCAGGAAACATTGCTGTCAGTTTGGTTTGGGGATTTTCTCTTAAAAAAGATTTGAAAAACAGTTGTTTTATAATGACTCCATTCCAATGTTCCTTTATATTTAGAAGGCCAGTGTCTCAAAATAGAGCAATTCAATCAGTCTTTCAGGGCAAACAGGTCCAGCATAGATTCACAATTCTACTCCAAAGATGACCAAGTAGCTATCATGCAAGCAAAACTTATTACAGCAGAAGACAATCCTTCAGAGAACACACAGATTCTTCTAACTGAATCTTGCTTTTAACAATCACACACATGCACTGTAAAGTTGTTCACTATTTTATGATTTTGAAATACAGGAAGTATTTTTTTCTGAATTACTTACCTTCAGGACTGATGCCTGGAAGCAACTGAGTTAAAGGTTTGTGTGGCTCAGTCATATCATTTCTAATGTAAACTGGAATTACATTGAGAAGCTCCTGACGGTCCTCCTCATGTACAACAGGAATTGATTCTAGAATCAACTGCATCTGTTCAAGTTCATGCGCACCTAAGCACCAAGAGAAAATACAAGCTGCCATTTCAAATTCAAACACTTCTGATCCCTGTATGTGAAAGGCATGTCAAAATTTTGTGCTCCGAGTAGCTATTTTCAGTAGAAGACTATTATCTCCTATAATAGAGGAAAGGCTGAAGTTCTAAATTTGAATGATAATCTGAAGAGCTCTCAAAAATGCTGTAGCATATGAAGAATTACAGAGCTGCTACACACAGATAAAGTGACCTAACCTTAAGCTGTTGCAAGGATGTTTTCACCATGGATGAGGTACTCTACAGCAACACTATCTTTTTGTTATGCACTATATACTGCAATGTTCCCCTTTCAACTGATCCACCTAATGAATTCAGTATTTGACCTCACTTTGAATTATATGTCCCTTATTAATAAAAACAGTAGTGGTTTANATTTTTGTATTAATATTCTACTCTGAAACCCCATATTACTGTCAGGTGCAAGACAAAAATCACCTGCCAGTTAAGCAGTGTAATCTTGTTGGGGCAGCGGGGAGGGGAGGGAAGTACTGTATTATGATTAAAATTATAGTATACTTTTAGCACTATCTGAAGTTTCCCTGGGTAAAGAACTATAAGGGCCTATACAGCAGGTGAATTTTGAATAATGAATGGCATCTATATTCAGTACCAGTGTTAAAGTTGGAGTACCCAGAAATACAGCTTGTCTACCTCAATTTATTGTTCAGCTCCAAGAAGCATGTAGCACCCTAGAGATTCACCTAGCAGATGAAACTACATAGGATTATTTGCATGCCAGCGTTTCACCAAGCAGCTCTGGGCAATCATCAGTGATACTGATGCATGTGACACTAAATACAAAAATAAGTGGGGCCAGAAAGAGATTGTACCATCTCAAAATCTATGCGCTATCAGTTTGCTTCAGCAGTGTGCACGACAGGCTGCACTGGACATCCTACTACACATCTGCCAGATGACTTAAAGAAAAGCAAAGTCACTACAGAAAATTTGACCAAGACCTACATTCCCCAACTGAATCAGTCCTGCTTTGTGCTAACTTATTTGCTGGATTGAAAAAGCTGTTTTGTCCTCCTGCTTCAGATTATTACAAATTACTTAATATAATCTATCAGATGTTATACTGTCTGGAATTTGCTGGAAAACAGATTCTACTGTATCATCATTTCACATCCTATGCATCCTAAAATTAATCAGCTTTCTTTCCACTATAAATGAAATGAGCATTTTAAAATATTTACTTAGAAGAAAGAATTACAAAAGCTGTTTGGAACAGCTATTGAATTCCTCTGCCTCAACTTCCCTTCCCTCCCTTATCCCAGGTATTCTGCAATTTTAATCTGCATTCTTCCTTCCCATTCCAGTCAGCTTTCCAGACAGCAGGATTCCTAAGGGATGGTTCAAAAGTAGACAGGAAGTTGCAAATTAAGCAAGTCAAGCCCTCCAAACAACTTTGCAAAATAATTTTATTCAGAGTCTCAGGACAGGCTGTTGTATCTCCAACCATTTTCCCTTTCCAAATGCATGACGTTAAGAAGTCCAGTCTTTAGATCAGAAAACTATGGCAGTGCTAAATTATCAGAGGGACACATTGACATATAAAAATATTTTTCTAGGTTTCTACACAATGCGATTAGGGCACATAAACAAGCCTATAAACTTAAGATTTTGGTTACTAAGACACGAGTTTGGTTTTTTTTTGTGTTTTTTTTTGTTTGTTTGGGTTTTTTTTGGTTTTTTTGTTTGTTT